>JAEIFK010000122.1:0-187500 GCA_018901825.1 Drosophila funebris | reverse complement strand
TAATTAAACGCTTTAATAATAGTCCACGTGCTAATGCTGACGTAAGGGTCGACAGTCGTCAGTAGTAGACAACGCGTAGGGGCGTGCACAATATCAACGCATCTCGCTCACACACACACAGGCAATGACACACACACACACACAATACAAATAGGCACAGCAGGCAGCAGCGAACGTTTTGTCCGTAGCTATTTCAAAAGCGCAGCATTTCTCACGCACACCAAGATGGCGCCAGCTCACACTCACACACACACACACATACACACATCACAACAAAGTTTAGCAAATTTCTTTCTATAAAGATCGCCATACATATACGAAAATCAAGAGAGTGCCAAAGCTTCAAATGACGTACACAATATCGAACATGAATAATCGTCAAAATGTCGTCGAACATCCAGAAAATTCTCCATTTTCCACATCAATATCTATACATCCTTTTGATTCAAATGATAAACTCTACATACATTGATTTTCCAACCGTTATGGCCATGCTGTCAATAACAAAGAAAAAATATCACGTGTTCCTCTATGTATTGTAGTGCCGAAATCAAGCAAAAGTATTTCATATACTATGCACGGCAACAGAGGAGAGAGAGGAGCGAGAGAGCAACCGAAATTAGTAACAACAAAAAGAAAAAAGCTCGACACTCTCGCGGCGAGAAACTCACGCGTCGCGAATAAAAGCAGAAAACAAAATGGCCGTCAGGTGAATTTGTTGACGTGGTTATGTTTTTTTTTTTTTTCTTCTACTATCTATCTTTGCTTTGCCAAACTAAATCAAAAGCAAATTTTTATAATTACAAATATTTTTTAATATAATTGTAAATATATTGCAAATATTTGTAATAGTAGCATTTGTCAAATGTCATGAAAATGCTACGAATTTGCATAAATTTCAGCAGACAAACGCTTGAAAATTTTACAAAATGGCGTCTGAGTTGAGGCTAAAGCATCGCAGTGCATTTAGTTTGAATGTTATGCTGCTGTTAAAAGAATAATAAATAGTTGTTAAATTTTTACTTAAATTGTGCCCCATTATTCTAGAATTACTGTAGTTCCTTTTGGCAAGGACTTCTATGGTGTAGTAATTAATTAGCAAGTGTTGCCAGCTGAAAGCATTTCTCTTCAGCTATTGAAGTTAAAATCAACTCAAAAACTAAGTATATTTTTTATAAAGCATGCAAGTACTTATAACATTATTAAAGTTACGATTCTTATGCTGATTTCATGTCTAAAATAATATAAGCAAATTCGATATTCCTTTTGAAAAAGCAAGAATATTGTTTAAAATTGAGTGAGCACTTAAAAACGAAGTTATTATAATAAACAATATCATTATTTATAACTTTATTAAAGTTTCGATACGTTAGGTTAACTGTTATGGAAAATATCATTGAAACTTGTTAATAATTCTTATTTCATTTCTTAAATTAAGAATTTTGGTAGAATTCTTCTTCGCTTCTCGCGAGAAAAGATGTCTATAAAATGTTTAAAAATATGTAAAAACTATAACTATATAAATTATATAAATATTAAATGCTAATGCTAAATTTTCATATTGATTTCTTAAAATGAAACTTAAGTAACTTGCAGTGTTGCACAACAAAAGAAATAAGTAACTTGAATTTACTGGAAAATGACAATTATCAATCTAAACGCAAAATCTCAGAGATATGGCCAAGTTTACTCAAAAATAACAATTACTATGTTTAATGCGAGATAACTACAACTTGTAGTTAAATTTTGGTTGCAGCACAGTTAAAAGTTTGATCGAATATTCAAATATTCAATTAGATTTGGCCTCAATTTGCGGCTGCTGCTGTTGCATGCAACTAGCTGCGGTGCGAGTTGACTGCGATTGCACGGACTTGAGACGGACACGGATTTGGTGTCGCACTCAGATGCGGATAGGCCAGATCGGCGCAAGCCAGGCCCGATCCGGCCAGGCCAGGCCAGGGCTGGGCAAGTCGGCGACACACAGAAAGCGACAGCCTCCATTAAAATGCCCCACTAACTGCATTCCAAGAATTCATAAGTCAAAGATCGAATGTGTTGTTGCTCCAACGATAGTGACGGTACACAGTTACCCCCAACCAACCAGCTGCACCACCCTCCTGTGTGCTGCCCAGTTAACCCAGCCTCAGTTGCAGTTGCAGTTGCTGTTGCAGTTGCAGTCGCAGTTAGTGCATTGTATGTGGCCAGGGCCAATGTCAGCGCCAGCAGCAGACAACAATGACTCAAATTGAATAAATAAAGCGCAAGATTTATGCATACGAAATTAATAAATTGAAATATATGTACACAATGAATATTAGACACTAAAGCTTAACAAGTGCAGGCAGGCATTATTAATTTTAATGCGTTTTCAGATGGCGGAGATGGCAGCGATGGAGATGGAGATGGAGAAGGAGGAGGAGGAGGCACAGTTTATCAGTGGAAGCACTACTCCTCGTTCATCTCCTCCTGCTGCCGCTGCCCCCTCGATGAAACGACAAAAGAGATTAACACTGAGTTATCATCAAAACGGGCGAGAAACCAGATATGAAATATGCGCGATAAGACCAAAGTGCATTGGTGTCAAAAAACTACTTACAAGAAGAATGCAGGCCAACTATGGAATGTACACGTATCTCTCTTGGTTCTTATATATAAATATATATATATATATATATATATATATGTATATCATTGTGTTGAGTGGTAAAGTGATGAAATGCAGCACACACACACATACACACACATCTATTTACTTATAAACATGAGAATGAACCAAGCCCCGTCACAGTCACAGTCAGAGTCACAGTCATAGTCATAGTCAGAGTCAGAGTCAGAGTCGCGGTCGCCAGCCAGTTTCAGTTTCAGTTTCATGAATGGGGCCCTGGGAGCTGTTGCTGCTCCAAAAAGCTGCAGCTGCAGCTGTGCTGTGCTGTGCTGTGCTGAACTGTTTGGTTGCATGAATGAATTGCGATGGCGCCGGCCCGTTCATAGATCGAACTATTGTAATTACTATAAGATTATGCAAAATGCATATGCAATTAGTTGCTGCCGCAGTTGAAAGTCTATACTATATATGTATGTATATACGAGCTGCAACTGCAACTGCATCTCAATCGCAATCTCAATCTAAAACTGAAGAACGTAGTCTCGGGCTGTGTCTCTGTCTGAGTTGCTGTCTGAGTCATGGGGGCAACTGGTTTGACTTGACTGAGAACAAGTACAAATGTACGTACCTCTAGTTGTTGCAGTTACATTGCCCGCAAGTAGTTGCACGCAGCGGCGTGGTCAACACAACTCATAGCAGAGGGTGAATATTAAGTAGAAATACATTAGTAGTATTTTAGTTAGATAAGGATTAGGCAAGGACACTGTTCTATCATCACTGCATTGGCCTTGTAATGATGTCTTCCAGTTTAGTTAGACTTGTTTAACCTTAAGCTACTTGTCTTGGCTCTAAACTCTTACAGCTAGACAGACTCTTTACGCCACTTTGAGTACCTTTTAGCTAGCAATACTTTCTTTATATATCAATTATTTCTATAGCAGTTAAATTCTAGTTCAATTCTTCATCTTAATCATTCAACATTCGCCGCCCCCCTCTTGCATTGCGCCCCTGGCTCCAGTGACTGTGATATGAAGTCACGATATTGGAATGTGTGTCTTGATGCTGATGATGATGACGAACAAATGTTGTGCAAGCCATAAGACAGAACTGCAACCTGTTGGCATTTTGCAATTAAAGATAAGAAAAAAAAAAACATTTCTAACGTCGTTTTGCTGAGCTGCAGTCACGGCTTTGGCTTTTCCAACCGAGTTTTGCCTAATTTCCAGCAAATATACATTTGATGGTCCATTGTCTAGTTTGTCGACATAGGCATTAAGATAAGTATTGTTTAAATACAGTTTCCAACATTTCTCTGAAAAGATCAATAATGAGCATCAAGCGATGCCGATGATGGGATGATGGGAACATGGCACATGACTTCAAGAAATGGCCATCAACATTGACATCAACATGGCCTATCAGTATAATATAATATAATGTCTGTCTCTTGGACCTGTGGTGTAACCCCCTCCCCTCCCCCCGCCCACCTATAAAACTGATAATAATGTCGCCTGCGGGAAATTCCTTTAGCGGCATTTAAGGCCACTTAATTATGCCCCGTTGAACTGAAGTAAAACTGAACTGACCAGGTTTCAGTTCGACTTACAGTCTCATTCTTTGCGTCTCTATCACTCTCTCACTCTCTCGCTCTCTCTCTCTCTCTCATTCACTCAGAACCAAAAACCAATCCTAAATTCCTGGAATTTTGACTCTTGTTAAATATCAACTGCTGTATTTGTACATGCCGGCTCTTCGACTTCGTCCCATCGTCTTAACGTCTTACCATCTCTCTCTCTCTCTCTCTCTCTCTGTTCCTATTGTGTCTGTCGGTCTGTCTTTCTGTCTCTTCGTCGCTCCCCCGCTTGCTGCACTTTACGTCTGTCAGTCTGTAAGACTCTGCGTGTGTATGTGTGTGTGTGTGGTATTTTACGCATTCTCTCCCAGCAGAACTTTTGGAACTAAGCAACAAGGAAACTGCAATCTTGGTATAATAAATAAATTCAATAAAATTAATAATGCACAATAAATAAGGAGACTAAATCCAGTTTAAAGCGACATTTCGCATAAAAATCGCTGCAGTTTTTCCAGAGTTATGTCGGTCTGGAGACAAGAATCTTTTGTTAGGAATATCTAAGCACTCTATACTCCAGGAAATAGCTTATAGCTAACTGCTAGCTGCTGTAGTTGTTTAATTCCGCTTAAATCACGTCAATCGCAGTGATTTCTGTAAGAACCACTGAATTTGCAGCTGACTTGCAACTGAAAATGCCATGTGCTTGTCGTTTTAAGTGCGTTCTTAACAACTTCATATGATATTTGATGTGTTTTGCAATTGTTTGATGCTTATGTTGATAATTTAATCACATTCCTTGGAGTTTTGTGGGTTCTGTTGGGGCTGCTGACCCTTGAAATGACAGTTTAGTATGGATTAAGTTTATTATCAGTTCGCAAATGGTCTGCTGATAGATGTAATCGCATTTGGAAGCAAATCAACTGCATAATAGTCCAACAAGACAAGAATCTTATACGTTTTGGCTTTTGCAGACACCTCGAAGATCATCAGAGATTGCCTCGAGATCCCGATGAGCGAACCAATTAGATCAAATGTTTACTCCTGCTGAGTGGCAACAACTTATGCACCAGGCAACTGCAGTGCAACAGAGAGCATGCCCCATGTTCCCTCCCTGCCCCCCCATACACAACCACCTTCTTACCTACCTCATGCAGCAACAGAGTCAACGCTCAAGCTACAAACCCGCCAATGTAAATATACACACACCACAAACACACACACACACACACACACACTCAGATATCAGACATTCTTTACGTAGCTCGTTCGGTCTACGGTCTACATTCAAGAGGCAAGAGGACAAGGGTGAGGGTAACGGGTGCATGATGTGGTTGGTGGAGGGGGAGGGGGAGAGGGGGTTGCAAGAAGAGAAGAGGCATCGATGATAATATTCATTCATTTGATCAAACCGCCGAAGACGTCAACAACAACCACGAAGCAACGACGACTTTCATTATGCCCCAATGCCCATGCCACCTCCTCAACCTCCACAACCTTCTCCATCTCCTGCAACAACAACAACCACGACGACGACGACGTCTGCAGCGATTGCAGTGGCAGCAACGCTAACGTCGACGACGACGTCAACAGCGACTGCAACAGCGACAACCATTGGGCAGACGATGGACGACCGCCCGAATGCAGTCGCAGTCCAAAATCAAATTGAACCAGAGAAAAGGAACAACAAAATCATATTGCCAAAGTAGCAGCAGCAACAACAACAACAACAAGAACAACTACAACTACGCCTCACATCATTACACTGTAAGAAATACCAAGCAAACCATCAAATGGGCAATTGATTGCTTTATATTAAACTACTATAAACAATTCAGAACTTAATTCTTATAACCAATTGAGTGCATTTGTCTGACTTACCTTACGAGCTAAGATTACAGGGTATCCAATATTCAAGTATTTTATAGATATAGATATAGATATAGATATAGATATAGATATAGATATAGATATAGATATAGATATAGATATAGATATAGATATAGATATAGATATAGATATAGATATAGATATAGATATAGATATAGATATAGATATAGATATAGATATAGATATAGATATAGATATAGATATAGATATAGATATAGATATAGATATAGATATAGATATAGATATAGATATAGATATAGATATAGATATAGATATAGATATAGATATAGATATAGATATAGATATAGATATAGATATAGATATAGATATAGATATAGATATAGATATAGATATAGATATAGATATAGATATAGATATAGATATAGATATAGATATAGATATAGATATAGATATAGATATAGATATAGATATAGATATAGATATAGATATAGATATAGATATAGATATAGATATAGATATAGATATAGATATAGATATAGATATAGATATAGATATAGATATAGATATAGATATAGATATAGATATAGATATAGATATAGATATAGATATAGATATAGATATAGATATAGATATAGATATAGATATAGATATAGATATAGATATAGATATAGATATAGATATAGATATAGATATAGATATAGATATAGATATAGATATAGATATAGATATAGATATAGATATAGATATAGAATAGATATAGATATAGATATAGATAACTGCATTAATTGCACTTCGACAGCTGAAATTTCTCGCAGTGCATACAATCGACACATTCACTTATAGATTTCAAAATCGATGAGAAAAAGGAATATGTTGAACGGGCGTACGGTCTATAGCAAGGCTCAAAACTGCTGTCCAACACAACACAAACACACAGACAGAGATAGAGACAGAGAGAGAGAGAGAGAGGGCGATATACACACAGACAGAAGACGAAGCAAAGACCTCTTTTTTAATGTATTGCAATTCCAAGAATTTAGGAAGAGGAACGTGAGAAACTTTGTTTTTGTTATTTTCTTTTCTTTGCATTTCATTTCAAGATACGAAGCCTGTGCTCCAACCTCTCTCCCTCTCCCTCTATCTCTCTCATTCACTCATACACTTTAGCAATCCCTGTTGCAGTCCCTAGCCGAAAGACTTCGTCGTCGGTGGCTATTACTCTTACAGCTCCTACATTGGGCTTGGGCCATGGCCAATGTTTGATTGCAGTTGCCTCCGTCTGTGCCTCAGCCTGTGCCTCAGTCTCAGTCTCCGTCTCAGTCTCAGTCTCTGTCTCAGTCTGTGTCTCAGTCACAGTCACAGTCTCTGTTGCTGTTGCTGTTGTAGTTGCAGCATGCCCCAGACATTCATATTGTATACACTTAAGTTCTTCTGGAATTTCGTATTGCAGCAGCCAAAAACGGCGCATTTTAAGGTGCAAACGTGTGCGCTTCGTGGACTCCAAGAGAGCGAAAGAGAGAGAGAGAGAGAGAGAGAGAGTGAGTAAGAGAGAGAGAGGGCGCGCGGGGGTGGCAGTATGCGGCGACGGTGGCAAGTCGAATTGTGCGATCACCTTCCGCATGCGGAGAGTCAGGCAGTCAGGCAGTCGGGCCGGGGCAACGGCAGTCCGGGCGTCGCAATGCCAGACTTGGCTAATAAAGCCGGCGACAAGAGAAAGCCAAAAATTCCGAGACAACAACATTACAGCACTTTGGGTAGAAAGCCACAGTGGGGGCGGCATAAGGGGTACAAGCGTGGTGGGTGTGTGTGTGTGTGTGTGTGGAGTGTAGTAAAGTGGTGAGTGGTGAGTGGGGCAGGGGCAGCGGAGCTGTAGAGTTGTGGAGGGGAGGTTTTTGGGAGTGGGCCTCTGTGCCGCATTTAGTTATGCCGTTTGCTTGCCACATTCTGTTTTCTTTTCATTTCTTTTGTTTTGTTTTGTTTTGATTTGTTTTTGCATTTGCAGCGATTTTTGCAGCTGTGTGTGTGCGTGTGTGTGTGTGTGTGTGTGTGTGTGTGTGTGTGTGTGTGTGTGTGTGTGTGTGTGCTGCAAGCAGTCCATTTCTTTTTGGGATGCTGCTGACGTTGCCGCTGCCGCTTGCCCGCTTGCCCTCTTGCGGCTCTGGCTTGTGGAATGTGCGCGCCGCCATCGTCGAAGCTGCATCATTTTTTGTTTTGTTTTGTTGTTGTTGTTGCCGTGGCGCAGGGCAGCGACAAAATAGCAGAATCCTGTTGCCATGATCGTTAACAAGATGCCAAGATGGAGTGCGGTGGTGTGGTGCGGCGTATGCGGATGCGGTGTGGCAAGCAGCAATCTGGAATCTGTGGGAGCTTCGAACTGGCAGCCAAATTAAATAGGCGCAAGCGCTTGAGTTAGCCACAAGTTGTGGCCAAGAGGAGCTCACGTTTGTTGTTGTTGTTGCTGCTGCTGCTGCTGCGGCTCTGCTATGCCGAGTTGATTGTCCTCTCACCTCAAGTTTTGGCCTGAGTCTGGACTCTTGGTCTTGGTCTTGGCCTCAGTCTTGAGTTTGCCTTGTCTTCTTCTTGTTGTTGTTGTTGTTGCTGTTGCTGTTGTTGTTGTTGCTCTTTGCATGGAATGCTGCCTTACGGGTAGAGAAAATCTTCTCACCTCACCAGCTTACCGAGCTCAGCAGCATTTCGTTGGCCCAATGTAGATCCGGATTGCATGGATTGAATGCAACAACAACAACAACAACAACATCAACAACAACAGCAGCAGCAGCTACTAAAACTATTTATTCTTAATACTCAAGCGATTCTAGTTTTATTTTTGTTTTATTTATATTTATGTTTATATTATATATATATATTTATATATATATATTTATATTTATATATTTATTTATCTATCAATTTAGTTTTTAAATTTAAATTTTTTATTTATTCATATTTATTTATTTTTCATTTATATTTTATAAATTTCTTAGTTATTTTTAATTTTTGTTAATTGATTATTAATTTATTTTTTGACTGTTAATTTTTATTTTTAAATTATTTATTTATTTAACAAGTTTTTTTTTTAATTTTAATTATAATTTATAAATTATTTATTTATTTATCAATTAATTTTTGTTAGTTGAAATTTGTATTTCATCATTAATTTATTTTAATATTCATTAATCTATTTCCTACATTTCAGTATTATTTATTTATTTAACCATCTATTTTTTTAGCAATTTATTTTTGTAATTTTTATTAATATTTTAGAAATTATATAGTTATTTATCAATTAATTTTATTAGATTTAAATTTGGTATATCATTTATTATTTAATTATACATAATTTTTTTTATTTCATAAATTATTTATTTATTTTATAATGTATTTATCAATTAAATTTTTTGTAGTATTACTATTAAAATTGTTATCAAATTCTTGGATTATGGGATATTCCTCTATCAAATTCATATGCTCTCTGAGATGTTCTCTCAAATTTCTCTCTTTACCCCTGAAAAACGCAATTACTTCGATTTCCATCTTAAGTCCTGCAGTCCTGCAAAATTGATTTGCATGTAATGGATTTGTTCTTAGTCAAGTAGCTAAGAAGACTTACTTAAACGAACGCGTTTACTTTGATATTGATAATAATAATAATATTGATAATAAATATAATACTTAATATTAAATATTACGTATATAGACCTTACTTTAACTCAAGAATATCATATAAAGATAGTAACCTTAAGACAGATGCTATCAACTGTTTCTGCAGAGTATCTCAATTCAGAATGTATCTAATTATTGCATTACACACAATTGGTAATGCCTCATATCTAGCTTACCACATCCATTTCAATATACTTCTATATTTTTTTAACCAAAATATCTTTAATCTATGGCTTGCTCTTACTTGCATAGAGAATCTTAACTGAATCTTTAACTTCTGCAGGATATTCCCAATTAACTAAAGAAGCTTGGCAATTTGCTTAACCTTAACAAGCAGAAGTAGGGGAATTCTGTTCGATCTATGCAGGATCATTTATTGAACTCCCTCTGTCAACTGGTTATCCTTCAGTTATCATAATTATCATATTGTTAAGGGAACTGATAGTACAAATGACAGCTATCATGGCTATCATCAAGTTGATGTGTAGATCATTTGTAGTTAGAGCGTGTCGAGTCAGTGAGAATAAGTGGCAGCGCTGAGCTGCAAGGCGTCGCAGCAGGAACAGGAACAGGAGCAGGAGTCGAAGCAGGAGCAGCAGCAGCAGCAGCAGGAGCAGGAACAGGAGCAGGAGCAGGAGCAGGAGCAGAAGCAGTTGGTAAGGGAGGCGTTCCTGTTTTTCTTTTGAATTCGGCTTTTGACGATGGTCAGCGGCTAAGTCTGTTATTCCAGAGGCTACTGGCCGCCTGACCGCCGTCTGTCCGCTGCATATTGTTCATTATGATTATTTCTGGCAGGCATTTTGGGCCGTTGACTGCGACGGCGACGGCGACAGCGACGCAGGCAGAGTCGGCGAACTGCGAATGCGACTGCGACTGCGACTGAGGCTGAGGTTGAGGTTGAGCCTGTGCAAAAATCCGCACATAATCTGGCAAAACCAGTAGAACAACAACAAGAAGTCGCCGCCACTCGGCACTTAGGACGTGGATATGGACATGGACATGGACATGGATGTGGTTGTGAGATGTGGATGTGGATGCGGACGCAGCATCTCTGCTCATTTATAATGGGAAATGTGTGAGAGGCGCAGGCGCAAATCCCTTTTCTTACCTTTGCCGCATGTTACCTTTCCTGTCAGTTGTTGTTGTTGTTGTTATTGTTGTTCTTTCGGTTGTTGTCGGGGTCGCCGTTGTTGTTGTTGTTGTTGTTGTTGTTATTGTTATTGTTGTGCGTCTTGGTCTTGTGTCTGAGTCTCAGCATCAGCATCAGCATCAGCTTTGGCATCGACATCGGCTTTGGCTTTGCGTTGTTGCTGTTGTTGTTGTTGTTGTTTCTTCGCCTTTTGTCCTGCGCATCGCATTCGAATTTTCCCAGAAATGTTAATTATAATACATACATAACACATATTCATACATAATTACTCGCATTTTTTCCATGTCCATATCCTGTTTATGCCTGTTTGCGTTCCGTTGCGTCGCCTTGCGTTCCGTTTGTTAATGCGCTAAATAAATTTGCATGCTATGCGCTTTTTTTTTTAATGCCTCCTGTTTATTTTTTATTTTTGTGTTGTTTTCTTTTCTTTTCTTCCATTTTTTTTTTCTTCTTTTTCCTTGCGTTGCGGCACCAAAAAACCAAAATGAAAGGGGCGAGCGCAGCTTGTTTTGGTCTTGGACTTGCTTTCGGGTTTATTCTGCTCCAGCCCCCTTGCACAGCATCGCTGTTCTGCCAAAAGGTGTTCCCATCGCACTCAAAGATCAAGGATAAAGCTGTTATGATATTGGCAAATGTGCGTAATTAAGTGGAAAGAGGGTTCAAATGCCCCTCACTGCATATTAGAAGTTCTTCTTGAGCACAGCAGATGATTAACTAGGTAGTTCAGCTAGCTAGGAGCCGTTTACATTCAAGAATTGGCTACAGATGCAACTACATTTGATTATTGTCATTTAAGATAATAATACATTTTTTCAAAATTCATTTTGATGTACTGTTAATTATGTAAAGCTAATCTAATATTAATGTTAATTCAATTAAAAATAAAAAACGTAATTTAATATTAATCTAAATACTATTAAAAAAAAACAACCAACCAATTATGGCACTTAACATACACTACGTATGCATTTCATAATTTAATTATGTAATATAATATGTACAAATTTACATATACATTTTTATGGACTTATTTGTGAAGCTAATAGCTTTAGAATATTTGGCAATAAAAATAATTTAATTACCTTGTTGACAAAAAAAAAAAAAAAAAAACGAAACACAATAAAAAAAAATAACATTTAAATGCATATAGGCAAATGTTGAAAAGTTTAAACAATTTGCTACAACGCAATTTTTGAGTTTTCTATCAAATTTATAAAATCGCCGCCATTATGTTTTTTCGACGCTCTCAAAAAGAATAGCAACAACAATAAGCTACTATAACAACAACAACAACAGCAGCAGCAACAGCGCCAGCAAAGAGCAATAGCGAAGCCCTCCCACTTCTCGTTCACCCCAAGCCCACAAAGCATGTTAACGAAAGCTACGACGGCTCTCCAAATAAAATCAACAACAACAAATATGTCAAAAAAATAACAAAAAGCTAGTATATCTCACACTCACACAACGCTCCCCACACATGCACACGAGCTTGCGTACATACACACACACACACACTCATGCAAGCGCCAATTGATCGCTCACACGCGCACATGCGCGCTCTTTTACACACACAGACATATGCTTCAATACTAATGCATACGGTCGTACTAATCGCAGTACAAACGAAAAGGGGGGAACGAGACGAAGATATGCGCAGATACTCTGAGACTGAGACTGAGACTCGTGATAGGTGAGAGGTGGGCGTCAGAGCGGTGGAGGAAGCGGCAAATACAAACACAAATACAAACGCAAATACAAGCACAAGCACAACACACAGAATAATTGACGTCGACGTCGTCGGCGAAGAGCGTGAGAGCAGCACACATACATATATCTCTACATATGTATATATGCATGTAAGTTTGTGCATACATACATACATACATACAAAGAGCATGGGGCCAGCTAACGCCACCCTGTCTTGCCAGCAAAGCGATAATGAACGAGAGAGTCGACTGTAACTGCGACGGCAACAGCAACAGCAGCGGCGACGGCGACTGCGACTGGGGCTCGAGTGGAAGGTGGATGGTGGAAGCGGGGGGAGCTGAGGCGTTGCAAACCAGTTGCGGTGGCAAGTCGCAATACCAATACCGCATTCCAAGCGAAAGAGGTTAGACCTCCGCTGTCATTTCATTCACAATTTTCAACGTTGCAAGCAGCAGCAGCAACAGCAGCAGCATATTTGGAGGCCGGGGAGCGCAAGCGCAGCAACAGCAGACTGCACATTGCTGGAGTTGTTGTTGCTTGCACTCTGCTGCTGTTGCTGCGTCTGCGGCTGGGCGATTGACTCTTCGCGCATGGCATGCGACACGGAACACGGACACGGACACGGACATTGTTTTGACTTCGAAAGGGGGGCGCCAGCCCAAAAGATGTTTTGACTATGTCTTTAATCAAACGTTGCCTTCAACTGGCTCTCTTTGCTCTCCCTCTCCCTCTCCCTCTCTCTGTCTTTATTTCTTTCTCACTTACTGCTCAGTCAGTCTAATGCTGAAGCCTTGAACGTACTTTGAACTCAATGTTGATGAAATGCTGCCACGACGGCAATGATTCATTTGTTGCTTAGGGTTAGACAATTCTTCTATCTCAACACGAGTCTGCATAACCTGTTGTCTTAATTTCTCACTTAAATGGCAAGCGAATTACAATAAATTCCTTAACAAGTCGTGTAATCGTGTTATCATCATTATTTACAATTACACCAACACACATGCATACAAACATACTTACGTTGAGCCATACACAGTGAGAAATGCTTAAGCTACAAGAATCTGCACACATAGAGTGTGGAGTAATGCCGTTACTTTTGGTACAGCACAGAGTGAAGCAAGAGTTGAAGAGAGCAGCGCTTTTTTTTTTACAGTTCTTCTTTTGCTGTTGAAGTTTTGTTTCGTTCTTGCTCATTGATTATCGCATGCGAGTTTGCCATGTGGAGAGTGAGTTGTGAGAGCATAAGTTCTTGCAGTTGAAGTTTAGTTTCCTTCTTGCTTACGAGTTGAAGAGAGCATAACTTTTTACAGTTCATCTTTTGCAGTTGAAGTTTTGTTACCTTATGAAGAGAGCATAACTTTTTACAGTTCTTACAGTTCATGCGTTGCCTATTGATTATTGCATGCGAGTATTACTCTTTTCTTTTTTGTAGTGTACACATGTAGTGCGTATCTCTTTTAGATATTTGGTCTGCGTAGCCCGTACATTAATAATAACAGCAACAAAGTCGCAGCAGACGGCGACGGCGACTTCAACGGCAACGGCAACAGCGGCAGAAGCAACAGCAATAGCAGCAACTTGCATACGAAAGCTACAGCTACAACAGCAACAGCAACAGAGGCAACGACGGCAGCGTGCCAGACGTGTGTACATACCTACACATACTTCAATGTTACCTAATTAAAGTTTACAAGTAGAAGTAGACGCTGTCGCTGTCGCAGTTAAAGCAACATCAACAGCAGCAACAACAATAATAATAACAGCAACAGCATGATTCATTGGAATGCAAAGAATTTTTATATGTTTCTATCTACATATGTACGTATCTATGTATGTATGTACTATGTATGTATGAATGTATGTGCGATGAATGATTTTGTAACAAACAACAACAACAAGAGCAACATCAACACCCTAAAACATCAAGGCAAACACTGCGCATGTGGAATGCAGTAATGGGGCCCAAGCATAACAAAGCAGACAGCTAGATAGTAGCGGGTGTTGGGCAGTGCGGGGAGTTAGGGCAGGGCACCAACCAGGCTGACAGACAGAGAGACAGTTAGTCAAATAGACAAGCAGGCAGTCAGACAGACATACAGATAGACAGACAGAGACAGAGACGATACAGCACCCAATAGATAGACAAATATGCATGATGGAACCAAAACCGTCGACACTCGGTAACTTTCAGATACTCGTCGTACCACACATTGAGTCAAATGATATGCAATGTATGTTGTATGTTGTATGTAGTATGTGGTATGTAGGAATTTGATTAGGAAATCATCATCATCATCATACGTAAAAGATCAGATTGTGTTCTATCTATAATAATAATTGGGTGATCTATGTACTTGTGCGAGTGCATTTCTTAAGAAATCCATAGAACATCTGATAGAGCCTTGTGTTGAGGAATGAATGAGTTCGACTCTATATTGTCTAATAATGTTTAGATAACTAAGGGATGCTCAAGATAAAGCAGCCCTATAAATATTTCTTATAGAGTTATTTATTAAAGCTAAAAGTACTTTCGTTCTACAACAATAAATAATCAAGTGATTAGTTTTATTTAATTAACTAATTGCTAAGTAGTTGCAGACAATTACAACAGAAGTTGTAAACAAACTTATAGTATATAAATATATTCAACTCCATTTCATATAATCTTAATCTGAAACCGAAATTCATTTAAAAGATCTATGTCAAGTCTTAGTCGTTAAATTTAATATACTTTAGATAAAGAGTTCATAAACTTAATGAGCTATATCTTTTGGAGTTTCTTTATAAACCACATTAATATATATAATACAAATATAATGTATTTCCTTTACTGGAATAAATGTGTTTAAGCTTAAGCATTAATATCTTTTGATTATTCTTTGCAAATCAATTAAGTTGCTTTATTCTTTATATATAAAAAGTCCTTAAGCTTCAGCAGGAACTTCCTTTGATACTACTTTTCAAAGCTCAACAAATTTGTTATATTTTATACTCTTTACAGTCAAATATATCTTTTGAATATGCTCTTCATATATCTTAAGCTACTTAACGCACTCTCTCTTCTCTCTCTCTTTACTCTCCCTTCGTAAGCACCACTTTACCTGCCCTTTGCCTATGCTTTAATAACTTATCTGTTTATTTTGATCCATTTAAGTTCAATAAATTCCAAATGATATTCCATGCGATGCTCTCAGCCATTTGATCAGAATCGTTTCCATTAATTTGTGATCGATTTTTAAGATCAAAGACAATTTAGATTATAAATCGTTGATGATTTAGAAATGCAACCCACTCTAGTGGGAACTCCCAGCTCACACACACACACACACACAAAGAGATACAGTGAGAATGAATGACCTAGACGAGCCATAGACCATGGCGAGAGTGCATAAACAGCAAAACACCAGACTATACAGAACTCAAGTGTCTGGGTTAATAATGGGATTGCATTGTAGGCGGTGTTTTCAAAAACTATCAACGAGCGCATAATGCATAACAAACAAATTGGGCATATTGCTGTCTCTGTCATACATTAAGAAATGGTGCTGCTGATGCTGATGATGCTGGTGGTGTTGGTGGTGTTGGTGGTGTGGATGGTGCCTGTGTCTGGGTTCGGTTGAGTTAACCGCTGCGATTTCGCTGCGTGTGACAGCGGCCAAGTGACTTGGTCAGCACTCATTTGGCATTAGCAGGGAGGGAGGTGGGGGGGGTGACTATGTATCGGCATCGATGCATTGCAAAATTCGTAGAAGTCATTGAGGAGGCATTTGAAATAGGAGCTAGGCACTGGCAGACTCACAAACTGGGTTTTCTCAAGAACCAAATGACGACGACTTCGGTCAGTTGCATTTATTGCGTTGAATGTATTCCTGGGTATTCCAGGAAACATCTCTCTCTCTCTCTCTGTCTCTCTGTCTCTCTGTCTCTCATTGGGACCACCACCATGAGCCATATACAATTTAGACAGCGTGTAATCATTTTTTGCTGACAACAACTTCCTGTGCCACAAATCTGAAGTGATTAGAGTCTTTGGAATCGATCTTCAAAATACCATTGTCAGCTCCTGTGGCCAAAATGAGCGTGCGTGGGTGTGCCAATATCAAAGTGACAATGCCGCAATATTGTATACCCTATATAGTATACTCGATTGTTGTCTGTCTGCCCCCCTCTCTCTCTCACTCTGCGTCAAGTGTGGGAAGTGATGTGTTGATTACAAACAAGCCGAGAGGCCTTTACGCTGTGCTGACCTCTGACCGTTGCTAAGGACATCAAAAAGGCTGACCGTTTATTTTCTTGGAAATGTAGGAGTAGTAGATTACTGTAAATATGCAATCAATTGTTATCGACAAGCGACAATCGACAATCGACAGACAACAGGCGACTGATGCTGTTAGCAGCGTGAGATACTTTTCATTCTCATCGCACACAAACAATTGCAACTAAAAACCATTCATGAATACATTCATAACAACAGCAACAACTAGAAGAAGAAGAAGAAGAAGTACATTTTGGATGCAATTTGTGCACTTTTATCGCTTGGGCCACACAATAGATTTATCACCCCTTAAAAACTATAAAAGTGAAGCATGAAACCCTAAGGAAACAATTAATAGGAATTCTCCAAGATTGGTAAGACTGAAGTGTTTGTTAGTTAGTTTAATGTAGTTTTTTATTTAATACATAATTCAGTTATAGAATTAGCGATCAAAGGATCAACGATCATTAATAAGTATTCTACAATGTTTACTTTCATTATTTATTGTAGTATGTCAATTATCTAAAATTTGCTTAGATTAGTTCTGCTTGTTAGATAAATGAATTGATTGATTGACATATTTAATATATAATTAATTGGTAGTCAGCAAACAGAAAGCTAATATTAACCAGATTTATACATTTATTAGTTAAATTATAATTATATATATTAATGATAGAGATTTAATTACTATAGGGAGTTTATAGCACGTGTTGAGTTACTTTAATACCACAATTCTACATTAAATCTCATAGATCTTTAATTATTATGATTAAAACAATTAAAAATGCCATTCTTTAAGTCATTTTATACTAGAGTTTTATACATAGAGTTCTATCAATTTGGGCTCATTAAAAGGAATCAACTTTGTATCTAGAAAACTTTAACTTCAGCTTCAGCTTTAAGTTTCAGATTTAAGATTATTAAGACTATAATCCAATGATACTACTTTAATATATATAAATAAATATATATATATATAATAAAATTAATAAATATATACAACAATCAGAAAGACTCTATATAATTTTTCAACTTCTTTAATAAAATCGTAAAGACTATAGATATTTTTTTAATTATCTTCAACTTTAAAATTAAGATTTAAGATTAATAAGTATAGAACAATGAGATCAATAAGACTATAGACATAGATAAATTATAGATTATATCCAATTATCCATTTATATCCATATATGTATTTAATATATAAAAATTAATAAATAAAGATAATTTAAGATGATTTAACTTCCTTTCTATCTATAAAAATAACTTTAGCTTCAGCTAGTTATTATATAACTACTTAAATATATATAATAAATTAATAAATATACATAATATTAAGTGAGACTGAAAGAAGCCACCTTCTTTCATATTTCTTCTTCCTTTATATGTAATAATAAATATATTATAATAACACTTTTTATAGAGGTTCTAAAACTTCTAGACTTTATATAAATGTAAAGCATCTGCAAAACTACTTAAAAGAACTTACCATATAAGTTAATACTGCTCTCTTTCTGCTAAGCTACTAGAATCGTAGCTTTACCCTTTATTGTTAACCCCATTAAGCCCCGTTCTATCTGTCTAGAAACAGCTTAAAGCTGCTCTTCATATCATTTACTATATATATGTATATTAGAATAAGAATTCCATAATTTATAGTTTATTTTGTTGGAAATTCCTTGAATGCGCTGCTTGCAATGCTCATAGACACAGGTATAATCTTCTTTAGCTTTGTTTACCATTCTCTGCCCCTCCCCCCCTTGGGCTAGGCTGACCCGCACTTCTTCAGTTTCGCACCCACAAAAAAAAACCCAAGACTTGAGACGCCGCAGTTGCAGTCGCCGCTGCAGCTTCAGGTTTTCTGTCTTCAACTGCAGCTGCAGCTCCAGCATCAGCTTCAACTTCAACTCCAGCTCTTTCTCACATTCAATTCTTGTGTTTGCGTAGCTTTTGAAGTTGCAGCGACAACATCATCACCATCGCCATCCACATCGCCATCGCCATCGCCATCGCCAACAGCATCACCATGCCCAACAGCAGCGTCACCCGCTCGTCGTCTCCATTTGTCCACTGAGGTGCATTGTGTATTGTTGTTGTTGTTCTGCTTCTTCTTCATCTTATTGTTGTTGTTGTTGGTATGTTAAGTGCGTGGCGCGTTGGGTCTGGGCCACGTCGCATTTGAATATGAAAAGCGTCGCCGTTGTGTGGTGCCATAAGGTATGTGGTCTATGGTATGCCTGGAATGCAGTTCGTCTTCGTCGTCTGCCCTCCCTCGTCCGTCCACCGTCCTCTGTCGTCCCCCTGTCAACTTGCGCTCCGCTTTGCTTAGCCCATTGTTATCAGCTACGCCTTCAGCAAACTTCAATGTCTAGTTGCAGCCCTACATTAGGGAGTGCCATATAAGTGGGCACAGTGTGGCTACTTTAGTAGTTCGGTAGTTGGCGATAGTGGGGTTTGCTCTTGGCCAAGTTTACATCTGCATACAATGCCAGAGACAAAGGCATTGCTAATTTTTGCCAAATAAGGCTGGCATCATCAAGCAGTAGCTGCTGTTGCTGCTGTTGCTATGGCATTAGCTGCTGCTGCTGCGGCAGACGTTGCAAGTCCAACGGTCATTTTCAGCCAAGAATGCGGAAGAATGACTCAAGAACTGTGTGCAATAATTCGAAAATAAATGCACAGGAAAGAAAAAGCGCTTAGCGTTTCCATCTCCATCTCCATCTGTATCTCCATCTCCATCTACATCTGCATCTGCATCTGCACATGCAATTGCCAACATCTTATGGACACGGAGACGAATAGACAACGGATGTGTGTGCTGTGTCTCTATGTGTGTGTGTGTGTGTGTGTGCCAGTGCCAAGAGCTATGACTGCTGGCAATCTGGGGTCTTGTCTAGAGTTGTCCATGGCAACAGCAAAAGAGCAAACGAAACACGAAATCAACATCATCAGCAGCAGCAAGCACAGGAATGTAAAGTGAGCTTTTTTTCGCAACTCACAAGGAATGTTGGCTTAAGTTTGTTTACTGTTTCAACTTGATACAAATTTAATTAGTTTACTGCAACTCCTTGGATTTAATTTTGAGTGCTTGTCAGCAGCTAAGCTTTCATCCTGAATTTAAATCATCTCTCATATGCCATATACTTGAAACGGAGTTAGCTCTAACTAAAGACTACTATGGCTGTGTATTTTATTGTTGTATAAAGGAACTGTTCCTTCTGCTCATTCAATGTTAACGCTTTCTTTATCTTTCCAGACTTACAGCTTTATCAACTCTAATACTCTCTGCATACTCTGCATAGAATAATATATCTCTTTACTTAAGCAGCGACTCAGTCTGAAGAGTCAATATGCTGTAAGCTTTTATGCATTTAACACTAAAGTTCTTATATAAAGCTGAGTGTGTGTGAAATATGCCTATTCTAAGAGCTTTTACTTCAGCTCCCCAGCTCTAGTTGAGCATTTGCTCTGGCCTGAGCTTTTCGAAGAGCAGCTCTAAGAGTGAGTGCAGTTACAATTGCAGCCGCGTTGCCGGACTGATGGGATTTTTCGTATGTGGCTGGAGTAGTTGCCACCTTGGATAGCTGCGATGTCAGAGCAACAATCAATCAAAACATCAACAGCAGAAGCAACAGCAGCTAGAGCAGCCCACCGTCTCCATCTCCTGTCGCTCTTGGCTATGTTTAGCCATGTTTGCCATATACTGAGACACACACACACACAGTGGGACATTTGTGATCTAACTGTCTGTGACAAATTTTATTTCTGTAGCGGATCGGCGACGTCTGTCTCGTTCATCTGTTCATCCCCCCTTCCAACTCATCACCCCGCAACCGTTCCTGCCGCAGCGACCCTCTGTCGCTTGCTTTGGCCAAAAAGCGCTCAAAAAGCTAATGTCACTTCGCAGCATATTTAAAAGCACATAAAGATGTTTATACCAAAAATAACATGCAAAGCAAAGCACACACACACAGCAAACGCAAAACGAACGATCTGCACCCCAAAACTCTCCCTTCCCTGCTTTCCCTGCTTTGCACCCCTCTCCCGAGACACGCCCCACCCGTTGCTGACGCCTGGCGATCTACATTTGCACCTCTCCTCCCAGCAGACGCGACAGACGCACGGCTGCGGCCCGTGGACCAAACAGTCAGAAAATAGCCTAGCGACAGGCCAAAAATAAACGAAAGCAGCAGACGACGCCAACGCTGCAGTCGCTGTTTGCTGCTGCTGTTGCTGCGGCTGTTGCTGACGCTGCTGCTAACTCTGTCGCTGCCGACGTCAATGCGCAGCGTTAACGTTGCCCGGCTGGCAATAATGTCGCAACGGTGGCGCTCCGTTTAAACGATCTGTGGATGTTCTATGACCGCCAGGGTTGGCGCTATCGCCACCATGACTCATCCCTAAGGACTTTCAACTTGCTGCCGATCCTTTGTCAACAATTTGCATTGCCTACTTATAGGCGTTTCTCAAGGATCTCTGCTAGCCTTAGAGTCTCCGTCTCTGGCCCTGGCCGCAGACCTCTGACCGTGTCCGCTTCTCTGCGCACACAAATTAAATATTGTCTGGTCTCGCCAGAGATGTAGCTCTGTATGTATCTCTGCTTTGAGTAATGGACAGTGCGGCGACGAGCGTCGGGATACGGAACAAATCTGTGGGACAGTCGCATACAATTATAGATCGCTATTTGCATACACAGCATACAGTCGAGCTTGCTTTTGATTGCTTAAAGGAAATTGCTTATAATTCAATAATATGTTAGGGAGTTCTTTGTTTAAAATAATTAAATACTTTTAATCAATTATTTTAGTTAACTTAACATTTAATAAAATTAAAGTTTTAGTTAAATTATATATAATAATTATATAATTAATATTAATAATTTTCTTTTCATATATATTATATAGTAAAATAATAATAACTTAGTTTATTTATTTATTTTATTATGTTGAAGTCATAGCTTCATATATTCATTTAAATCTTTAAATAAATGTCACATAATAATATATAATAATATAATTTATATTTTATAAATATTTTTTTTATTTAACATTTTTATTTTATTTAATATATTTTTATATTTAATGTACATTTTATTTTATTATATAATAATATTATTACTTTATATATTTTTATTTAATTTATTAAGCTCACATTCACAACATTGTATATTAATTTAAATATATTTAAATATGGTTTTCTTATTTATTTTATTATAATTATTTTAGTTTACTATTATTATATTATTTATAATTTTACATTTTCTATAGTTTTTTTTATTTAATTAAATTTCTAATTTAATTCTACAAAATTATAGACAAACGGAAAAAAAATGCGCAAATGCAATTAACTGCAATTTACAATTGTTATTGCTATACTATGACTGTTTTCGCCATAGCCAGTTTTGACTGTAGACGGGCATACATACATATATGTATGTCTGTCTGTGTGCTGGTTTGGTACATGCTAGATCATTCCTACGGATGGCAGCGTAAATTTAAATTCAGATTCACTTGCCCACAAAATTAGAAATTTAAAACAACGCCAGCAACAACAACAACAACTATAACAACAACAATAACAACAACAACAAAATAGCAACATTTTTCAGCGTCTAAATAAAGTAGCGAAAAGCAAAAAAAAAAAACTTAAAAAAGAAAATGAAAAAGTACAACGACAACAAAAAGGAACATACATAGACTATAAGATCAGAACACTACAAAAAAGAGACAACGAAATAAGCAAAGAAATTGAAAAGAAAGCAAATGAAATGATCAACGAAGAAAAGCGAAGAAACAACCGGGGGAAAATCCTAAGCAAACAAAATTTGTTGTATGCGTGAGCAAAAGTTTTATTTAAAGTTATATAGGGGAGACTACTCTACTATATACTCTATATAGCTATGGCCTTCTCACTCCAACGGCATCTATCTCTGTCTGGCTAACTGTTGGGCGCCGTGAGCATTGTCTGGGAATGCCCAATGCCCCCGCCGGATGGCAAAGGAATGTGGCGTCTTCGGACGGGCCCTTTTGGGATGTGTGTTAGCAGGCAGTGATTGTGTGAGTGGGGGGGGGGGGGGGAGAGCGTTAGAGGGCGGGAGCACGCCCACAGCCACACATGGATTCCATACTTCCGTATGGGAAGCTATACCATAGCAATTCCCTTAATCATTGCAGCTCAATCATCGATCCAAAATAGCAAATGTCTAACGAAAGCATTTCCGTTATTTTTGGAAGCCATTCCACCCGAGCGTGTGTATGTGTGTGTGTATATGTGTGTGAGTTGTGGGTGGCTGTAAATGCAGATGGGGAGGGCGAGTATTAAAAATGTTGAAGTGATTTCTGTGTTGAAATGGCATGGCATACCAAGTAGAAGTAGAAGTAGAAGTAGTTTCCAGTTGAACGCAATGAATTTTGTATTTCAGCTTTTGGTTATCGTGATCTGTGGTTGATCTTGCCGCTGATCGTGCTGTGCTGCGGGATACTGTGGCCACTCATTAGGTGTCCTGCTAAAAGTCATAATCACCTGTCCACCCTACATCAGCTCAAACCCATACAGACACCTTTGGGAAGGAATCTTGTTATGCACCAATGGCAACGATGGCATCGTCTTTCCTCTCACATCGTTCTCGCTCTCTCTCTCTCTCTGTCTCTGTCGTTGGCTGACTTCATCTGCATCATCTGCCGCCCTCGTCTTGGATCGTGGTCGAGAGTGCAGCAGCAAAAAAAAAAAAACACAACGGCCAAAGACAAATTCTTGCGTTTTTCCAGGAATTCACTCAATAAACTCAAACAAAACCCAAACATTTAACAAACGAACCAGAGGCAGCAGCAGCAGCAGCGGCACAAAACGCAGACAAAGGCCAAGACGACGACGCTGATGATGGAGAGGAAGACGAAGACGAAGATGCAGACGTAGATGCAGAGGAAGACGGAGACGAAGACGAAGGCAAAGTCGCAGACTCGTTGCTCGAGCAAAACACAAAATAAACCAAAAAGGCGAACAAGGAATTTCAAACAAGAACATCATAGAGTGTGAGTAAGAGAGGGAGATAGAGAGCGAGCGAGAGAGAGAGATGGACATGGACATGGAGTTGGAGATGGAGATGAAGCTGTGAAGTGGCGCAACCATGCGAAGAGCACACTGAACCAGTTCAACATTGAGTGAAAGAAAGATAGAAATGGGTTTTGAAACTGAACCACTTTTGTGTGGAAAACCCTTTCAAAATAAACCCATAAATAATACTAAATTTATATTGATTAACAAATTCTACAAATATTAGAAAACTTATTTAATTTTAATTTAATTTCAGCTAAAAGTTCCATTTATGCATTTAAATTAGTCTTTGCATACTTAAAGGCTAATTTGATAGTGTTTACCAACGAACGGACTGTTCTGAATTACGCTTTCGTTGCCATTTCACAGTATTCTAGATTGCACGGTTTTCGAAGTTGAAGCTTAGCTGCTAAAGGATTGTTTTGTATACAATTCTGAAATATTATATTGCATACTTTCTGGAGCTTTAGACTAAGGAAACCTTGACTAAAAGAGTTGTCAAAATAACTTAATTTTAAAAGAGTTTCAAATATACTTTATTATAAATTTAGCTATGTTTCAAAAACACTTAGAAAGCATTATAATAAAGGCATATTTCATTATGTAAAAAAATATTCTAATTTATTAATTTACAAAGATTCTTAGCTCCAAGTTTTAGTTCCAAGCACTAGCAGAAGTTCTGAAAGTTTCCCAGCAGTTTCGAACGAAAGTAAAAGATCCTTTTCCACTGTTCAGTGTTGATCAACAGCAAGCAAAGAAGTAAGCTCTGGCTAGCTAGTGTTGTGAGTGGGCGAGTAACTGCCGTAAGCTATGGACTGTGGAGCGTGGAGCGTGGAGACTAAGGCGAAGGCAGTGTTGCCACAAGAGCAGCAGCAGAGGCAGCAGCAGTAGAGGCAGCAGCAGCAACAAGGCAGACCTAATCCGTTGAGCACTGCCACTGGGCAGAAGGAACCAAGTTGCAGTCTCAAGTCATCGTTTGCTTCAATGTCCAGCTACTGATGGCGCTGGCGCTGGTGCGGTACTTTTGCTGCTGCTGCTGTTGTTGTTGTTCTTGTTGTTGCCGCTGCGAGTGGCAACCGGCAACTCCTAAGCGTACAAGCGAATCCTCTAAAAATTATTTATTAACATGGTAGAAATTCGCAAACAGGTTAAAACGACCAATCAAAACAACAACAGCAACAAGAACAACAACAACTGCTGCTGCTGCTGCTGCTGCAATGGCAACAACAATAACAACAACAAAAAGCGGCGGCAGCCAAAGACCCAAAGTGCAGATAATATTAAAAGGCAGTCAGGCAGCCAGTCGGCCAGCCAAGTTGGAGTTGGGCCGACCGACTGGCAGACACATTTCGAAAAGGGCCAACATGAAATTCCATGAGAGTCATTGACTTTATTATTATTGGTTGGCTGGCTGGCTGCCTGGCTGGCTCACTGGCTGGTTGACTTGGCTTGGTTTGGCTCGGCTTGACTTGACTTGGTTGAGTTGGTTGCTTGGTTAATTTTCTTGGGAAAGTTTTTTGTTGAAAGTTGGGCGGCCTTTTTTTTCTTCTCTTTTTGTTTTTTTTGCAACTGAAGTAGTTGGCGTTAAAACGAAGGTAAATACTAATCATTGGGTAGGACATATGTCAGTGAATCGTTGCGTTATCCAACTGCAAATAATTCAGCTGATCTTGCGGTACATTATAATTGAAAGTGGGGGCATAAAGTAAAATACTTTTTTCAAAGTACACGTAAAAGAAAGACTTGATTTATATAGTTGATAATAAATAAATGTAAAATTATACTCTTTTTAAATTTAATACATTTTTAAGCCGCAAAATGACTTTGCCTATTATAATCGAACAAGTGTTGGCAAAGTTATGACCTATCGAACCTTTTCGACAAAGTTACGGTTCTCTTTCGAGATGCAGTATGAATTTACAGATTAAACACTAATCATACAGACTTTATTCATCTAAATCGAATAAGTATTTACTGTACAATGACAATTTTAAAATGGCAACTGTGATTTCAAGTACTTAACCCTACTACGCCCTCTGGTCACACTTGTTTTCTGTAAGTCAATTGCGCAATTTCCCCCAAAGGGATATTTTAATAGATAAGTACCATTTAAGTACTTGCTTAGCTAACACAAAAGGGAAATTACAATTATGACACATTGGAATTGAAACAGTTTCAGTAAGAAGCTTTGTTCACTACTGAACCCTAAAGGGATATTTTGGCAATTCAATACAAATGGCAAAGCAATAAACAAACATTAATGCAAAAACCGTTAGAGTTATCTTGTACTATGTATTTAGACGTTTCACAACTAAATAAGTAATTAGATTTAAATACATTCTGTAAGTTGATTAAATGCGAATGCCACAGATGGCATACCCAAAGCGCAAAATGAAGTTTTTAATAAATTCCATTAATACCTCGCCTTTTCTTGGTACCGCGCTGATTTGGGCCAAATAAATATTGCTGCATTCGGTGAACAACCAACGTTAGCTCGTTTATGGCCGGTATGCGTGGAATTTACACAGCTTTTGGAGTCTGTCGTCGTCGTCGTCGTCGCCCTTCCATAGAAACCCGAACCTAAGAAGAGGCTAAGGCAAATTGATACTTTATTTATAGCGAAAACGAACAAAATTGGCAAATACCAAAAGTGCTGCGAACTGGGCGCAGTCAAAAGATTAAATAAGCAGACATTTTTTTTATATTTTGTATTTATTTTCTTTATTTTTTTTTATGTTATTTTATGTGTACTTTTTGTAGGCGCGCGCGCGAGTCAACAACAGAAATCAACAGAATTGCCGGCCACAACAAGAGTCCAAAACGATGCGATCCCTTCCCGTTCCCTTACCGTTTCGTTCCCCATCCCCTTTCCCCATTTCCCGCATAAAGCTTGAAGTGCACACAACAAAGAAGTTATAGCTGCATTTGTGTGCGCGCGCGTGTGTGTGTGTGTGTGTGTGTGTGATAGCATTGGGCAGCACTTTTGGTCCATTGGGTTTGAGGTTGTTGGGCTATTGTTGGGAGCTGTCGGTGTCGATGCAGTCGCCGCTTTGGGTATGAATGAATTTATGCTTTTGTTATTTTTATATGTGTTTTCACTGGAATTTCGTTGAATGCCTTATACGGCATTTCACATACATATGTATGTACGTATGCGTGTATATGTATTTACATATGTATGCATTTCAATCTTCTTCTTGTTGTTGTGCTTTATATTTTATGCCTCTCGTTCGCCAATAAAAGGATACAAATTTGGCTGTCCACTACTTTCATCGCCAATTTCATTTGTAATTGGTCCTCGACGAATGCACACCAAAGGCAACCGGATCCAATCAAGCGACAAAATTCAAACAAAATGCAGACAAGTTGATTAACTTGACACACCGAAGTATTAATGCTCTTTCTTTCTGGTTTAACTTTTCATAATAAATAGTTTCATTAACAAATTTGTTCACATATACAAGTGTAAAACTGTATTATCTTGTGCTCAGCTGTTCATCATAATTGTGGCCACGCCAAGTGCACAATGAGAGTCGGCGCAACTTGAGGCAGGTAGACAGTTTGGTAGGTCAAAACGGCAGAAACGTGCAAGTGTTGTTGCTGCTTGTTGTTGCTTCCCACGAGCATTAATAAAACTGACACGTCTTCCATATGCGAAGTTTCTTTTACACATTTTTTGGCAAAATGTCGCCGACTGTTGCGTTGGCCTCGAAACGACGAACAACAACAATACAAACAACAACGAAAACGGCTAAACGAACGTTGCAACTGCAAAACCCGATAATACAATTTAAATTTGAAGTTCCCGCCTGCTTAACGGTTTGTGTCTTTGCTACTAGTCAAATTGACAGCTGGCAATACTGTGAAATAAGGTTGCCATACTGCGAGAACTATGTACAGCAGCTGGTAGCGCTGTGAAATTATCGCGCGCTCTTTAAGTAGAAGTACAAAACTGATAAGAAATGGATGTATGTTTTTATCTATTGCAAATCAATATTAACCTTATTACCATAGGCTACTAACTGATAAGCTTAGCTATTATGCGGAGCTGTCATTAATGAATTGCTAAGCAGCTAAAGATACAAACACATATACAGAGAAAAGATTTATGTATAAATCTGCTGCTGATAAGAAAACAGCAGCAGCAGCAGCAACAGCAATAGCAACAGCGACGTCAACGTCGACAGCGGGCATGGAAAACAATTATGGACTCGGCACACGTAGTACGAGAACCGCAGTCAATCGCAACGCAGGCACAAATTAACAAGTTAATCGGTGTCAGGCCATTATAAAGCAAGAAAGAGACAGTGAGAAAAAGACCCACAGCAAAGATGCGCAGCTTGAATCGCTTTCGATTGATAACCTTTGATGTAACCAATACACTATTGCAATTTCGCACCAGTCCTGGCAAGCAATATGGTGAGATTGGAGCGCTCTTTGGAGCCCGCTGTGATAACAATGAGTTGGCCAAGAACTACAAAGCCAACTGGTGAGTAAGCTATGGAAATGAAGCGAGACAATAATTCACTCCGAATCCAACTCCACCTTTGACAGGTATAAGATGAACCGGGACTATCCGAATTTCGGACGCGAGACGTCACCACGACTTGAGTGGCAGCATTGGTGGCGTCAGCTGATAGCAGGTAGGCGATAAACTGCAGTTGCCCGCAGCCCGTGTCCAAAGTGCAAAAGTTATATTTGTTTACTGTTTTGGTCCAAAGGCACCTTCGCGGAAAGCGGCGCTCCCATACCCGACGAAAAGTTGGAAAACTTTTCAAACCATTTGCTGGAACTGTACAAGACCTCAATCTGCTGGCAGCCTTGCAATGGAAGCATTGATCTCTTGCAGCAACTGCGCAAACATTCGCAGACGGGCAAACAATGTCGTGTGGGTGTCGTTGCCAACTTTGATCCTCGACTGGATGTGTTGCTGCGTAACACAAAGATCGATGAGTACTTGGACTTTGCGATCAACTCATATGCCGTCCAGGCGGAGAAGCCACAGGCAGCAATATTTGAACGTGCCATGTCCGAGTCGGGGTTGCTGAATCTAAAGCCGCAGGAATGCCTGCACATTGGTGATGGTCCAACGACAGACTATTTGGGTGCCAAGGAGGTGGGCTGGCATGCGGCATTGGTGCATGAGAAGAGCTACGCTTATCTGGTGAAGAAATACGGCGTGGACATAAACAGGAATCATGTCTTTCCTAGTCTCTATGACTTCCACAAGAAGTTGACTGACGATGCTGTGGTCTGGTAGAGAACGCAATAAAATGTTCTTCTTAAGCGAACGGTTTTTATTGATAAAACGCGCTACGTTTCAGACTTGGCCATAAAGATATTGCCCAACGGATTCTGTGGCTTTTGGCTTTCAGGGTCGTATTGGGCGCCAATGGCCCACAATGATTCCAGATCATATTCCTCACGTGCCTTTGGTGAGAATATGTGTAGAGCAATATTGCCTATAAGAGTGCAATGATTAGCAACTGTCTGAATCGAGTGTAGCTCCGTTACTCACCCAAATCCATGGCCATCCAGTCATGACTCTTTTCGCCCTCGATGCGAGGTAATAAATCGCCTTTGGCTCGTTTAATTTTGAACATGCGACGCACGAAGCCCGCTGTGGCCAACATGTGTCTATAGCTGCGTGCACTGCAAACGACTAGATGATCCACATACTTCAGCTCCTCGGGCACATAACATACAAAGATATCATCTACATTCTCCTTTCGCAACAGCTCCACAAGATCCTCAACATCGAAAACGCCACGAACGCCTCCTGCCAAGCAAGCGGAATAAGTTGAAAGGCATTTAATTTTTGCTGTCATAGCTTACGCTTTAAATTAAGACCCAAGTACTGATCCTCCTCAGTTTCGACGGGCAGCTCGCGTTCCTGGTAACGTGCCTCTTCCACATCAAAGATTTCCGTTGCCTCCTCATCGCGGAATACTTTGTATTTATTTTGCACGCCGCCAGCTACAAATGATGGATTCGAATTGTCAGTCTGTTCCTTTATGTTTGACTTAACCGGCTGGGGCACAGGTTTGGTGAATTCATGATGAAAGCCACGTAAAATTGGTACGCTCAAGCGTTGGTCACGTATTAAGCGAAAAATGCGTGTTTTTAACATAATTTATTCGTTGAAACTGAAAATATTACGCGACCAAACAGCTGTTCGATTATGGGTCTGCCAACTCGTTTCGAATCGATGCCAGTGTGGCCGTACTTTAGGCAACTGCTTAAATCGATAGAACGATACCTTTTGTGGTTCGTCATCGAAACATCAATTACTGCTAATTTTGCGGAAAGAAAAAAAAGCGTAAGAAAAAAACATTACTAATCAAAACTAAACGCACGCATTTGGTGTTTTAACGCGATTATTGTGAATAATGTGGCAAAGGGTAATCGCTTGTACTTAGTTATTTATATATAATTACCGCCAACATACACGACAGCGAGATAGCAACAGACAACAGAACCGTCAGACCGTCGTCGTAGTAGTCAAATTTTCTTACGCACTATTTACTCGGCTCAGTTGTGTGTCGGTGTCGGTGTGTCGAAAACAAAACGCAAACGAAATAAAAGCAAGCAAACATTACAAATTACTCCAAATTCCAAAGTAACAAGTTAACAAAATACAGTGCGCAATGAGTGAGAAGCCAACTACAACGCCGACAAAGGATAACACGCCCGCCAGGCTGAAAATTGAACGGGAATATAATGACAAAAAAACTGAAACGGGATGGTTGCGGTTTTACAAGGTGAGTTCCATATTATTGTATATTGTTGTACACCCAAAAGAGGTACAACTACACAGGCAAGAAGCAGAGCACGAGCACACTCTCAACTACATTCATATTCGTACAAACACAACTACACATATTCGTATATATATATATATATATATATACAGACGCATATACAATTTTTATTCCTTTTTGATTCGATTTCCACGAAAATGTGATGAGTGCGCAAAAGGCTTCTGCAGATGCCGATGCCTCCAACACCACCAACTCACACAGCAACAACTACATAATGTACGTATGTAAGCATACCTATGTTTGCATGTGTGTGTGTGTCTGTGTAGACACGCCGCTCACGGTCAGCCCCACTGCGCTATTATTGTTGTGCTGTGTTGTTTTTGTTGTTGTCGCTGTCATGTGAGCGTGCGCTTGTATTTGTAGCTTTTGGTGTCGGCGATGGTCAGCAGCAGCAGCCCAACTCCGGTCTTGGCTTGAGTTTGTGGCGCTCGCGCAACGTTTGCCCGAAATTTCACAGACACATTCTCTCAAACGCACACATGCATATACACGGGCATACTCACTCATTCACACATACAAATATATTGACGCTAACGCTCACCTGCTGCACTTTGCATGCGCTCTTGCTTGTTACTCTTGGATGCTGTTGCTGCTGCAGTTGTTGCTATTGCTGATTCTGTTTTTGCTTTTTCTCTTTCCTTGCGAACTGCAATTCGCTCAAATTTTTTGATTACAGTGGCCATTTTCTTCTAGACTTTGTGCCGCTCGCTATGCGTACCTGGAATAATAATCATTTGTATTGACGCTTATTATTATTATTGATAAAAAAAAAGACGACGTACGCGCCGAAAGCATTTGGGGTTCCGCGAATTTGTTGTCGGTATTCGTACACACAGTTCTAGGAAATACTACATACATATGTATGTTTTGGATTTCATTTGTTTTGATTTCTGCTTGTTGATAATTGAATTGCTGCTTACAAACCTATTCAACATGTGCATATGTTACATACTACGTGCATGTAAATCACACTCCTTCCTCACTCAACAATCGTTTGTAAGGTGTGAGTGACGCCTAAATCTTTACTAAGTGTAAATAACAATGCGTGAGAGAGTTCGATGAGCTTTTTTTGCTAAAAAAAAAGTTTTGCAGTACCGGTGCAAGTAGTCAGTCTCTCACACGCACGCACACACACTCACACAGATACGCGCGCGGCACACATGAACAGTTCTTGCGCTTGGCACAAAGGGCATGCGTCTGGGTCTGGGTTTGGCCTGGGTTTCTTTTTGCCTCCCGTTGCTGCTTCGGTGCCTTCGTCTTTTGCCCAGAGCTGGAGTTTCTGCTTTATGACCAGTTCCGGCGAAATGTGTCTTCAGCTGTTGCTGTTACCCGCTTCATCGTCGTCTTTGCCACTCACTTGAATTTGGATTTCACGGAATTTAACTTCGCAGTTAGGATGACATTGGCTGCGTGTATCTGTATCTCTGTGTCTATGTTTGTATGTGTGTGTAATGAACGCAATTTGCTGTTTGCCTTTCTCGCCCCTTCTTTCTTTCACTCTCTGTATGTGTGGGTGTGTGTGTGTGTGTATGTGTATTTTTGTTGGGTCCTTTGTGTGCTGCGAGGATAATCTAATTTTCCAACTAAATCAGTAACAATACCAAAAAGTAAACTAAGGCCAAGCTTGATGGCATCCTAATTGTTTTCGCTTGAAAGCACTTTCTTAGCAACAATTGAACGTTTCCAATGAATTATGCCGCTCCAAAATCATAAAAAAAATACATAATAATAATAACAATAATAACAGCAAAAACAGTTTAAACTGTTATGCTTTATGCGCACTTCATACCACACTTTGTTGATATCGCAAAACCGTTTATTGAGGGAGCTTTTATGCCTATAAGAACGACAACAACAACTACATACTGTTTTGCAATTCAAGCAGCGTGCAATTTGTATACCCTGTAAATGTGCTGTTACTATGGGTATATGTTAAAATATTAAATGGTAAACAGTACAATGAGTAAGTTGTCTGTGTACAAGGTATCTGATCGTTGAGCCCTCATACATTGGCCATGCTCTGGAAAACTAAGCTCCATTTTCTTGTTGCAACAACGGCACAGATTTCATAACTGTTGCATGTTAACAATGTGGGGTCCAACTGCAAATATAGAGGGTCACCTCAATAGTCAAAGAGCATAAAAAACTTGTAATTTGTCTTAATAAATAATTATTAATGTTTGTTTATTAAACTAATTAAGTAAATATGCTAAAAATTGGCTGTAAATGAAATGAATGAAATGTTTCTTTAATTTAAGCAACTTCTCACTTAGCTCTGACTTTCACTTCGCCTCTCTCTGACTTTCGCTGTCTTTGGGTTATTTGCTGTTATCGGACAATGTTCTGTGCAATTGAATTTCATAACAATCATCATCGTCGTCAGCCTCAATTTGTGCTGATTATCGAGGAGTGGCTTGACGACTTGAATCTGATTCACCTAGTTAATGACGAGCTGACAATTAACAGCTGATTTTTCCACTGTAATATCAAAATTAACTGCGTCGCGCGCTTAACTCAACCAAAATGTACAATATAAAACTGCCTTAATGGCCCCCCCCGCCAGTCTGGTTAGTCATCTCCCCCCCTTTCCATGAATGAATCGTTAAACAGATTTGTTGAATGCAAATTGGAATGTTAAATTTAGCCAAGTGGACAGCAATTGGCACCAAGCACTAGCATCAAATTGAGGATCAGTTTGGCGGAGTAGCGGAGTAGACACAAAAAGCGGCATTGAACTTGTTGATATTATTCTTTGCTTTGACTCGATATTTCATGCTATTCAATAATTGCAGCCGGGACAGCTGATAACCAAGCGAATGCTATAGATAACAACGTTAGCAATCAAGTATAGCACATTTTGACCAATTAGTCATGCTAACATGGCCCGGGTCGGCTTATAGACCAGTCGCTAGGCCATGATAAGAGACATTGGCAACGGTGTGAGTGAGTAGCTGTTGTTGTTGTTACTGTTGCTGTTGCTGTTGTTTGTGGGAGGGCTACCCCCAAACAAAACTATCTACATATGTATTCGAATTGCAAGTGAATCACTGCAAATGAAGAATGTAAACTCCCCCTCCATTCATTTGCTGTTGTTTCTTTTTGTTTTGATTGCAGGAAATATGCGAAGTATGCGATCGTGAGGCTAAAGAGCAAATGTTCACTACATTGGAGTCGGAGCGTTCACAGAATCGAGGACTGAATCGATATAGGGATGTAAATCCATATGATCATTCGCGCATTGTTCTGCGACGGGGCAACGTTGACTACATCAATGCCAACCTGGTGAAGGTGAGTTTTATGATTTGATATGATTTTCCCCCAACTCTGGAGGCAAGCGTTAGCTAATATCATTACAATTTTACAGCTGGAACGCGCTGAGCGTCAATATATACTGACACAGGGTCCGCTGCCGGATACAGTTGGTCACTTCTGGTTAATGGTATGGGAGCAGAACTCAAGGGCCATTCTCATGCTCAACAAGCTGATGGAGAAGAAGCAAATTAAATGTCATCTTTATTGGCCCGATCAGATGGGACCCGAGAATGCACTCAATCTGCAGGGTGTCAACTTAACAGTGGAACTGATCTGCTGCGAGAATTATCAGAACTTTGTGCGAAGATGGTTCAAGTGAGTATAACTTGCATAACATTTGTATAATGCTATAAAAATAGCTTTGAGCTATTTACATCGTTTAGTTTATTAAATAATATAAATTCTCAGATAGATTAGAATTGATTAACATTAAATGCTCGTTATTAATTATGCTGCAATTTAAATGATTAGTCTATGTGATTTCGTAGAGTAGTAATCTCTCAGTTCTATAATTCTCAGAAGTTCATTTTGATTTATTGATTTATTCCTTATTTTTTTCACAGATTAACTGATCTCGAAACGAATACGAGCCGTGAGGTTATGCAGTTTCATTATACAACCTGGCCAGACTTTGGTATACCCAGTTCGCCGGATGCATTTCTGAAGTTCTTGCAACAGGTTCGTGATTCGGGCGCATTGAACAAGGATGTCGGCCCTGCTGTTGTCCACTGTAGCGCTGGCATTGGTCGCTCCGGCACCTTTTGCCTTGTCGACTGTTGCTTGGTGCTCGTGGATAAATACGGAGAATGCAATGTGGCGAAAGTGCTGTGCAAGCTTCGTAGCTATCGCCTGGGACTTATACAGACATCCGATCAGTTGGACTTCTCATATCAGGCAATCATCGAGGGCATCAAAAAGTTGAACGATCCCGTACGTATTTGTGATACCTGCTGCGCTAATAGACTGCTATAAAGACTGTATTAAAGAGTGCAAATCTTAGAAGTTTTTCATATTTTAAAGTTGCTCTTGTGTTTTATCTTGTTTTCTTGTTTATTTAGTAAAATTAATGCATTGTTAAATATTTCTAATTAAAATTCAATACCGTAGTTTTTCTTCTCTACATTTTGAACTAGTTTTAATTCTGCCAATTCATATTCATCATTTAGTAACAGCTTTTAGCGCAATTTTGTAATTTATTTTCATTCGCAATTCGCTGATCTTAATCAATTTTCATTTGCAGAGTTTTCTTGAGGCGGAGGAGCCAATCATTAGCAATGACACGGATCCACAGACACAGGATGAACAACCGCCACCGCTGCCACCACGTTCGCATTCCCTAAACTTGCCGCTGGCGCCCATCACAGGTGGAGTGCTCTCGCTGGACATGCGTGCTGCACAGGCGAATGGCGAGAATCTTGGCGAAGGCCTTATCAGCGATAAGCCGGCACTGAGCAGCAAGGATGCGCTCAATAACATTATCAATCAGCACGAAATCATAAATGCCGAGGTGGCAGACAGTCTGCTTAACAATCGCCCATTGCCGCCGTTGCCAACGTTACCACAGCATAGTGAATTGGAATCGGACAGTGATGACGATGAGGAATATGATGTTAACGATGATGACGAGGATGAGGAGTATGAGAACCTTAATGAACATAAACTGGAGCAAGCCAATGGCGATGTGACATTGTTGCAGCCACATGAGGATGATGTTAATGCCAACAGCGAGAAGCCAACGGCAGTTGAACAGCACAAGGTCAATGGCATTGATTTATCAACGAGGTAAGTGTGATGCAATAATATTATTAAATATAATCATATTGATTATCAATACAAAATCGATGTGCAATCATTATAGTTCCGGGGATGAGTTGAAACGGCGAAAACGCAACGAACACCAGGCAAATCTGGAGCAGAAAGTCAACGAAATCAAGCGGAAGCAACGCGAGCACGAGGACAATCAACAGGCGGCGAAAAAACGAAGGTCATTACTCACATATATTGCAGCAGGTGTTGTGGTGGGCGTAATTGCCGCCTACGCGTACACGAAGCTAGGTTAAGTCCTTGCCCCTAAATCGAGCCAGGAAATAGCCCGTAGATGTAGCAATTAGCAGTATGTAGTGGCATTAGCGTGACAATGATCCCAATTCTGGGCATATGTATGTATTGTAGGTCTTATCGAGCTAACATCAAATGTCAGCGCGACATAAACTCTTGCACACTAAACACACTCCCACACACACACACGAACCCACACACAACACAAACAGAGATGGACAGCGAACTAATGATCGATCAATGCGAAAAAGTCGCATTTGTTGCAATGATAATGACAATGCATATTAGGGAATTTTTTTATAAAAAAAAAAAAACAAAAAACAAAAAATAATGAAAAACGAAAACACTAAAAACATACAAAAATAAATATAAATAACAGCAACATTTAAATTTAGGAACTCGGTGTAGATGAGAACCGAGCACAAAAGTAGATTCTTGCGCAATAGACTGACATTTTAGAACAAATTTTTCTTGATACACTTTAAATAAGAACTAGCCAGAGAAAGTGGAACAGAAAACGTAAAACCTTAAACTATATCGATGTGTAATATCCATGCAAATGCATTTTTTTATTTGCGCTCGCTAACAATGTACAATTTTTTCATTTATTCTAATATGAAATAAAACGTTGCTAACTTAAATAATTTATACATATGTATGTATGTATTTTGGTTGTGCCGACACACACTTACGACCAAGACCAAAACCATAACATGATCACAACCTATGTCCAAGTTCAAGCTTCACTTGTTTATTTCGAACACTCAGTTTCAGTTTTGTAAAAAAAACTCTTTGACTTGGGAGTATGTACGTACATAAATGTATGTACAATGCGTTGTTATTTATGATGATTTATGATGGAACACTTGTTTAGCAAATTCAACAAGTACTACATAGATGGCAATGAATGCGGTAATGTGCCAAAAGAGAAACAAACGAAAAACGAAGAAAAAGATTTAACAAATTATCATTATGAATCGAACATTTACTTTGCCCGCTAACTGTAACTTTACTTTACCAAAAAATCAAAGATTATAATGCAATGAAGAAAAATGGAACTGGAAAATTTAATGAAATATGAAAATGCAGGCGCCCATTAAAGCAATAATCGCAAATATGTAGCACAAAACAGAATAATAATAATAACAATAAAGAACGATTATGATAATGAAATATTAAGATACGAGCGAAACCATTTTGTATTCTAAAAAAAAAAAATAATGGAATTAATTGTATGTAATCTTAAAGCAGATAAGAAGATAAAAAGAATGAGTTAAAGAAACTATTTAATGGTTTTTAGCAATAAGTGTATAACCTAGATATCTGCCCCCCCCCTCAAATTAACAACACGCATAACAAATACATATATAAATACACACATACATACTTAAATACGTGTAGCGTAAATAAACGCGAATGAAACTGGAAATTATTTTTATATGTGTAATCCACAAATTTAACAACTAAAACTAAACTAATCACGACCCAACAATGAAAAAGCGAGTGCGCTTAGTACGAAGACGACGATGATTTTTATAAAATACATGCATATTTATATAATTATATATATATATATACATATTTAAAAAGTAACAAATGAACAATACCTATAGTAATGCCTAGTTAACTGAACATTGGCTAAGTACACTGGACACAAAAGCAACCACACAAAAATACACACAACACGTAATATAATACATATATGCCTAATGAGTAAAGAGACAAAAACGAAAGTATTCAAATAAAGTTACATTTAAGTTACAAATCAAAGTCCATCATGGTGACGTTTCTCATTTTACAAATTTTATGATTTCTTGTTTTGTTTTTCTTATTTGTTTGCAGACGCCCAAAACGCCACAGTGTGCCCAAGACAAAGTAACAGTCCACAATCAACCCATCAACCTTCCGCCCCTTGCACCAACAGAACAGAAACACAATGAACATATCATTTCCCACACATGTAGCAACTAATTCTAAAATAAATGATATTTTACAAATGGCTATTTTGGCACCCCAAACATACTTGAATTTTTCCTCCCAGCATCGCTATCAGTTTTATTTTAAACTTCAAGAAATGTATCGCTTACGTAACAGCAGTACGTAACGTGATGGCTATCGATATGGAAAAAAATGTATCGCACGGGTCCGATATATTTGTAATGTTAATTTGTACTCGATACTCATTCATTAAAAGTACTCTATCGACGACTTTGTTTTCTTTCTGCGAATATAAAGAAATTTGTTTAAAAAAAATCGTTTTAATAGCAGGTGCTTCCTCAAAATTTAACTATTTATAATTAAATAACAAGAATGCCTATAAAAGAAGAGGCAGAAGTGAATAAATACCTATCAAAGGTATGATGAGTCATCATTTCAAAGCAGTTTTAACCATCCTTCCCAGAAACGCAAATCGCTTGTGATTAATTAATCAATTTTCACAATTGTTTTGTTTATAGTATAAAAATGCGGCCGCTACAAAAAAAGAAGTTGTGGATGTTTTTGCAATGTATCGAAGTCTGACATACAGTCAGCAAAAATTTGGTGAGTATATTGGATATTTGTTTAGTGGTTTTCTTAGACACATGTATGTGTGATTGTATGTATATACATATGTTTAATATATATACTCATAAACAACTTCATACAGTTTTTAATGATGGAAGATCAAAGGATTTGTTTACATTGCACGGCACCATACCTGTGGTCTATAAAGGTAAGTAATTGTGAACTTAAATCGATCCAGTTTCTTTCGTTTACATTTATGTTCTACTTTAACAGATAACACCTATTACATTCCCATTTGCATATGGCTGATGGACACCCATCCACAGAATGCGCCCATGTGTTTTGTGCAACCAACTGCTACAATGCAGATTAAGGTATCAATGTATGTGGACCACAATGGGAAAGTGTATCTGCCTTATCTTCATGACTGGCAGCCGCATAGATCAGATCTTGTCTCACTTATACAAGTTATGATTGTGACGTTCGGTGATCATCCGCCCGTATACTCAAAGCCGAAAGAGCAAATTGCTGCTCCATATCCATCAAATTGTAAGTGCGCGTGGATCCCAATATAACTTGAAATGTAAAATCCTTGTTATGATTTCCAATCAAGCTTTGATGCCGCAATTCAGCGGACAAATGCCTTATCCAAGTGCTGCTGGCACTGGCGGTGGCAGTTTTCCGCCTTATCCCACTGGTGGTAATTTCCCTCCCTATCCACCAATCGGTGGACCAGCGGGTAGCTCAGCTGGGTATCCACCCTATATGAATTTCCCACAACCAGGAGGATATTCAGGAAACGCTGGCTATGTAAGTTGCACTACACGCACATTGAGGAATAGAAAATATACATTAGCACTTGTATTTCCCCTTAGAATCCTGCGTCATCTGCAAATCCTAGCTCAACAGGCACCATTACGGAGGAGCACATCAAAGCATCACTTATAAGCGCTGTGGAGGACAAGTTGAGGCGTCGCATACAGGAAAAAGTAAATCAATATCAAGCTGAAATAGAAACATTGAATCGAACCAAGCAAGAATTGGTGGAGGGCAGTGCCAAGATTGATGCCATTGTTAATCGCCTGGGACGCGAGCAAATTGATTTACAGAAGAACATAAGCATATTGCGGGACAAGGAGCAGGAATTAAAGAAAAGTCTGGAGACCCTTGAGAATGCAGAGGCCATTGATCCCGACGAAGCTGTAACCACAACAGCTCCTTTATACAAACAGTAGGGTTTCTCAATATGAATTTGACTGTCATATCTAATGATGTTCTAATTTTTTTTACAGATTACTTAATGCCTATGCTGACGAAGCTGCCACCGAGGATGCCATCTACTACTTGGGGGAGGGTCTTCGTGGTGGTGTCATTGATCTGGAGACGTTTTTGAAGCACGTTCGCACACTCTCGCGCAAACAGTTCATATTGCGTGCTACAATGCAAAAGTGTAGACAAAAAGCTGGACTGGCTGGTTAGGATATACCATCATATGGTCGTGCCGTCTATTGAAGTTATCATTTTCACTATTGCAGTTTTAAAGTGAAACTAATAATCAAACCGCACATAATGGATATGTTAATATAAAATATTCGGTATTGTTTTAAGCTTAAATTGAATCTTTGAAATTATAATTGTATATGAATAAAACCCAACGTACGTTCACACGCCCACACACATCTTTATTGCCGAATACATTTACAAATCTTTTCAAAAACGGAATGTTTGTATTTGCCATGGTTCTCATACATAAATGCCGACGGTCAGCAGGAGAAACACAATGCCAAAACCAAGGAATATCGAGGCGCATAAGCTGATCAGCAACTCCTTAATCAATGTGCTCTCCTTTGTGCTCTTCCGCGACACCACAAAAACAAAGAACCAAGCCGTAAAGAACGTACCAATAATGAGAAGCACAGATGCGAGATGGGGAAAGACCGCTGGGTTGACCGGTGAAACGTAACGCTGCATAGCCTCCATGCTATAAATACAAAGGTAAATGTTATTGGTCGTGCAGTTATTAAAATGTTTATATTCTTTAACTCACATTCGCTTTTATATTTGTAAGCTTTTTTTTATTAATTTCTTCTTGTACGTGGCCCGGCCTGTGCTAGCGGTTAGGGTTGCTGCTTAAATATATCGCTTTTAGATTTATTTTGCCCAACCTGTTAGTTTGATGTTCTGCCAATCGATATATCGATATTAGTTCTACAATTCAGTCATCTCTAGCCAAAACGTGGTTTTGTGTAAAAATTAAATAAGAAAAGAACAACAAATAAAAGTTGCGCTTTTTAATGTCCAAAAGAATTACAGCGATAACGAAATATAACAAAGGCTGGCACGATGAGCGATGTAAGCAGACGTGATAACAGTCGCATAACATATTTTTCAGCCATACGCTAAATGTCTTTGTTGTTCTAGCTTGAAGAAATGGACAGCGATAGATTGAATGAGCTGGAATCAATACTTTACGCTTCTATACATTATAACGACACAACCAGCGATGAACAACAGAATTTTGCACTGGACGTAGATCTGGACGCACAGTCCATGCCACCGCCATCACAACAAAAACAGCAACAGCAACACCGCATTGTCAGTAACAAACGCGTTATCAACAATGCAACAGCCAAACCTCGTTATTGGACAGAGGGAAGCGAAACTGCATTCATTGGTGAATCTGAGAAAACAAAAACAAGCGAAATCACGCCAGTTGAAGGTCAGTACGAATATATGTATATAAATATATATGCATGTGTACGTGCACGTGCAGAGATTTTCACTTTTCACATGTTTTCCAACACATTCCAAATCAACTTAGCCAAGAAATATCAATTTGAAATTGAAACATTATTGTTTAGACTCAAAATTACTAATACAAGTGTTTGGCTAGCACCATGACACAGCATTGGGTGCTCCGCCTCATGAAGACACAGTCACGCGCCTTTTGTAATCAATTAAGCGAAGTAAATCATGGCTTTATTGTATTATTGACACTCAAATTGCTGTGTATTGTAACGTTGATGGATTACTACTATATCCATTATGGCCACGATCTGCTCTATTGGGTTGATCAAATAGTTCGCAATCCACTTGAGTGGATATTTGCAGTCATGGTCTTGGCTACCACTGCGCACATTGTAACATCCAGTGTCGAGGTAACCATATTCGAAACTCTAATTAGACGCAACACGTGTCGTCACAATCGGCCTCGTCAACACTTTGAGGAGCGATATAGACGGTTTGTGATCATGCGCTTGGTGCAACAACTGGAAAACGCATTGCAAATGCAGAAGCGCTACACTGAGCAATGCCACCTCCGACAAGGCATGACAGTGCTTGAAGATTTGCTCCTATTCCATCAGCAGATCCATCAAGCTGTCAACGACTTTCGCAGTTCGGTGGCCGTGCTGCTCTGGCCCAATCGAGCTGATCTACAGATGGATGCTTATGATTTGTATCACATTGATGAGCTTCAGCTCGAAGAGTTAATGAACCAGGATTATAGTTTAGATAAACCCGAAAATAGTGATATTCGCAACGAATACTTTAAACGATTGCTCAATCCACCAGGATATTAGTGTGTACATCAACCGTTTTCCATCTTTAACAACAAATAAAGTCGTCGTATTGTTCAGAAACTAAGTCTTTTTGTCTTGATTTCCTTACAGCCACAACAACAGAGGAGTCCATCGCGGAGCAACCCAAGCGTATGTTACCACCTTCAATCGCTCCAAAGACTAAACGTGTGGAAGCTACCAATCCCAAGAAACACGCGAAACCACTCAACACAGTTCAACAGCAACTGATACAACAGCAGCAACAACAAAAGAAAAAGCACCTGCAACAGTCGCTTAAAAAGCAACAACAACAAGCACAGAAACCACCGAAACCACACACACAAGCCCAGAGCACAACTAACTATGATGAGCCAGAACGTTTTGATCAGCGTCTGTTGGTGGCTATACCACCAAACTGGTCGAAGCTTAAACGTGAGCCGGGCCAGCGTAGAGATGCACCCTTTGGCAAAGCCAATCGCAAGCTGGAACAGTTGCAAAAACTGGCAGAAAAGCGACAGAAATCCAAACGAGTACAGATCAATAAGAAGCTAAAACAAACGAAGGAGGAACCGGTGCTTATCGATCTGGTGGATAGTGAGACATCCTCCAATGCGGATGACGTTGTGATTGTTCCCTTGCCACCAGTGCCCATTATAGAGGTGGATGCTAGTGATGACGAGAAAGAGGAGGAGGAGAAAGAGGAGAAACGGGAGATAGCACATCCTTATATGGAGGAGAATGCCATGGATGCTGCTGATGTCAGGTTGGGTGTCGATTGCACCATGGAACCAGCGACTGGAGCTTCAGTGCTTACATCGCCCTGCAATTCGGTATTATCCAGTGATGATTTCATCGTGCAAAAGGATACTAGTCGTCTGATTGCTGAACGTGCACGTGCCACAGACGAGGATCTCTTGGTGTTAACAGAAAATGCCATCCGAGATGCTGCAGAGCCGGAGAGTCAAGTGGATAGGGAACAGGCGCCAGACACCTCATCCGAACACGAGTTTGTCCCACCGTCCAAGCTTGATCAGATCAAACAAAACTTTCGCGTTGATGAGCAGCAATTCCGTGCCCTTGATGTCTACGAAAGCGAATCAGATCTCACCGAGAGCGGCATTTACTGCAAGGCCAAACAGAAAGCAACGCCTACAGTTATACGAAGCGTGGACTCCGATTCAGATATCACAGATGTGGAGGCGGTCGTTGAAAGCAATGTGGTAAAGACAAAGCGTCTACGCAAACGTCGCGCCTCGAGCACCAACCAAAGCCAATCTGATCCCAACAATGAGCTTGATGTAGAAGACGACACGGACAGCGATAATGACGTGGAAGCAACTGGAGTACCGGGCATTGCCCGTGGCATGGCTGTGGAACGTTGTAAGCGTAAGATCAGGCGAATAAGCCAAAGGCGATGTTCGGAAAGTGCGGTTCCATCTCAGCAGGCACAGAAGGCCGCAGATGATGCTAGTTCGGAAAGTGGGGCAGAGGAATCGTTGCCAACTGCACGGCAAATTGCCGAGCGACTGCTGAAACAGGAGCAGGCTAGAGAACAGACAACTGAGCACCCAATAGATGCCACTAACGATGCGCAGATGGATAGTGAAGGCTCCGATGCAAACACTGAGGACGAAGCTGAGATGAATAACGCTATGAATGAGAGAATAAGCGCAGTTTTTGAGCGCATCGATGGGAATACAGAACGCAGAATGCAGGAGAATCTGGAGAGCAATCAGCAGGAGGAGGTGAGCACAACAGAGACACAGCAGGAGATGGAGGCAGATAGTGCTGTGGATCAGGATGTTAGCGTCGTCGAAATGGAATCAGAAACGGAGCCACAGCCTGAGCTTCAGTCAGAAACTGAAGAAGATGCTTTGGTGCAAGTGGAGCACAATATGTCGGAGCTGCAAGAGCAACTGAGTGGCGGTGATTTGGTTGGATGGAATGACGAAATGTGTCGATTCTACAATGACAGCTGGCATGGCGAACAATTCAATTTGCAGAAACTGCTTAAATCCATGTCTGGTAAGTCAATTGAATCTCTCCCCGTTAACTTTACTTAACAGTTTCTTTGGTGTCTTACAGGACAACGTCATGAGTGGAGAATCACAAATGCAGATCGGTTTCCAGTTATGCGCAAACGCTCCCATCTCAAGTGCACGAATTGTGCTGAAATGGGCCACATGCGCTCCAAATGTCCACGTCCACGTAAGCCCGTAATTTGCTATACCTGCGGCATGACCGGACACGCCGAGCCGCGTTGTCCAAATGCCATTTGTCTGGGGGTAAGTGAAATTTCAAAATGGATATCTCTTGGATGAGAGCTTGTCATGCAACGATACTTTCCAGTGTGGCGCCAAGCAGGCACTCTATGTGCAGAAGTGCAACAAGTGCTCGTTTCACAGTCGCATGGTCTGTCAGCTGTGCAAGTTGCGTGGCCACAGCACCGACATGTGCCCGGACAAGTGGCGACGCTATCACTCCACGGTAAGCTTTAAACGATGTTAATATATTGAATATATCTATAAAATTGTTATTATTTCTAATGCAGACACGCTCCAATGAACTGCTGGAGTCCAATGTACAGTATCGTGTGAAGCATTGCAGCTACTGCTCGGCAAGGGGGCATCTGTTTGAGGAATGTCGTCAGCGTATTGGGGAGTATCGCAATACGAATTACAGCAGCCTCATCATATCGCATCAGAAGGTCTATAAGGATCGCAGTGATCCACTCAGCTACCTATCCGATATGCGCTCCTTTTTTGCCATTGAAACACCTTTCCATTTCAACTGGAGTTCGGAATTTTCAAGGAACAGCTGCTATGCCCGCTTTCTCAAGGCAGTCGGCTTGGCGCGTACCCAAGCCAAACAGAAGAAGTCAACCATGACGACAGAAGTGAAGATGTACACTAATGACTATGTGCCTAATCCATTGGCCAGAGCTGCGCGTGGCAGAGTGCCTGCAACTACGACTGCGATGATCGAAGAGTTGCCAGCGAAGGACAATGTTGCATCAGAGGCGGTGGCAGCAACACTAGCAATTGTCACGCCGGAGTCTCAGCAGCAAGAGGAGCTCAGCATTGACAGTCAAAGCACACCCTTAAAAGCTACATCAACTCCAAAACGTCACAGCGTTACACCGCATGATTTGGATTCGGATTCAAATTACAGTTTCTCCGAGCACTTTGAGGTGCCCAGCTCAACGACAACGTCCAACGAGGCTGAGAACCAACAACGACAGACGAAAGCAAGTCCAATGGAAAATCTACCTGATATAATACCGCTCAGCACAGCTGATGATGACGGCAATGATGATTTCAACATCAGCAGCAACACTCAAGGCATCTCCATGTGCGTGACTAGCAAGGCGACATCTACATCTATTTCAACAACAACAACTGTTGCTCAACCGGAGAATTTACCGGATTTGCCATCGGAGGCTAAAATTCTAATGGCCCAGGATCAGACACAGTACCTGTTTAGTCCGGAGGGACGACAGTTCCTCACAGCGTCGGCCAAGCAGTGCAAGGTGAATGTGCGCATGGATTTCGAGGAGTATGGTTACGTGCTGGTCATCTATGGTCTTAAGAAGAATCAAGAGGATCTGCAATTGATGTTATTGCGTCGCAATCAGGAGGTAAAGCGTAAGAGCAGTGATTTCCAGAGCCAAAAACCACCGAAACGCATCGATGTGCTCATACGCTTTATGCGCGATGGCATCTGTAGCTTAGCAGGCGATCTAGGCAATGCGAAGAATCATTATTTCCGCATCAAGGATCTGGAGCAAATGAATACCAAAAATGGCTACAAGTTGGCCGAACGCAAGCGGCGTCAGCTCAATATGATACTGTTCGGACAGGCAGGACTTGGCAATGGCAGCATGCATCTTGACCAGCTGTTGGTCATTCTCAAGCGGCTGGTGGAGGAGCACTCTCCAGATGGCAATGCCACGCCCGCTTTGCGCAACGAAATCGAGGAGCATTGGCGTGTTATATTCAGCTCCCTGCCACATGCCGATTATGAGACCCTGCTGCAGAGCTATGGCAAGCTGGAGGTGAAGAATCGCATGAATACCCTTGACTTTGAGCCTACGTTGTTGGGAATGCAATTGCCACGCAAATTGCAGTCGACACAGAAACGTGATCGCATTGCTTCACCACCGCCACCGCCGCCAGTTTGGCAACACGATGCAACGCCGCCCGCTAACAAGAATCGTTCACCGAAAGGGCGAGCATTGTCGAATGGCAAGTGGTCGGATCAGCAGACGCCTTTGCCGCCCGTTTGGCAGCACGAGGATCGTCCACAGCCGCAGCCTGCCGCGCAGCAACATCAACACCAACAACACAACAACGGCAACAATCGTACACCAAAGCCACGCACACAGACAAATGTGAAAGCATCAAATCAACAACAACGCCAGCTGCCATTGCCTCCCATTTGGCAGCACGACGAGCATCATAACAATCTCTTTAACAACAAGATTCGCCCACCAAAGCAGCGAGCACTGCCGTATACCAGATCCCCTGGCCAACAGCAACATTTACCTCAGCAACAACAACAACAACTATTACCATGTAATAATATGCAACAACGTGCACCTGCCAAGCTGCAGTTGCATCGTAACCGTCCCTTGCAGTCGGAGTGTGTTCGCCTGCTCGCCGGAATGGAGCGTGATTCGCGGAGCAGCATCAATACGGATGCCTCAAAGCCATCGATATTTTGGTCCCGTGAATCGCTCAAGTACCTGGATAAATTGTTCCAAACAACGGTCAATCCTGAGACACTGGAGCGACTGCATCGTGTGCTGGATCGTTCACGTCGTGGCCAATTGTCGCATAATGATTACCGCGCCGTCATTCGATTGCACTCGTTGATGGAGTCCAACTGAAAGTTGGCTGGGGGATCTTAGAACGAGTGTGGGAGAAGGGGGGGTATACACTTATCAGTTTTATGGTTAGAAATGAGCTTCAAAAAGATTGAAATACTAAGAATGGGTATGTCGAAGATATTACCCAATAACGAATTAAATAAATATGGACTTCAGTTTAGTTTTGCAATAATGTAATGCACTAATCTTACATTTATTCTTTGGTAACAAATATAATTAATACAAAAAAGTGAACTCATATATATTATAGGCTTGTGATATATCATCTTAATTCACACAATACTGTTAGCTGATAATTGATAATGTCTGACTTTTTTGGCGTTGCGAAGTATGTTTTTGTTGGCAGTATCCTTGATTTGGTCCACACATCAAGTATTTTTGGGTAAGAGAGGCAAGCTACGCTACTTAGTTGAAGAAATTGGTGCCACGATCGAGTTGCTTATAGTTAGTTAATTCCTCTGGAAGCACAAGAAATGAAATGAAATAACATCAACAGAATTATCGACAATTTTTTCATTTTTGTGTTAAACAAAACTTTAACATGTTTTAATTTATTGACTAGAAAGGATTTACAAGAAGAATTAGGGGGGACGACAATGTAATTTACATTTTGAATATTTATTGTATTGCGATGATTTTACTTTGTGGGAAAATCTGGCCAGTAGTTGATGAAGTATCTATGTGTAGTTCCCTCGAACAATCGATCCAGCCAATTGCTGAGACCATCTAATAAGTTGTCTTCAAAGAGAACATTTGATTCGGCATCGGATTCCTCCGAGTAATTCACACCGAGGAAGTTACCAATCTCTGGGTCATCGTTTCTATCCAGCAATTGCTTGGTCATTTTAATCATTCGCTTTGTTCCACGTGCGCATTCGGGATGCTTGGCATGATATACGCAAAAATACTTTCGGTGTCCATTTAATGCTATGACGGTGCCTACACAGTTCCTTGGATTAATTTGTAGATTCTGATTTGTGCATAATGATAAGCGTAATAGCTCTGAATACCACGATAGGCCCTTCTCAATCAGCATATGGCCAAATAATAGAGTCTTGGTTCGCCTATATGGCCAAACAGCTCGATGATAAGGTGGAATAAGCTTTGGGCGACTTTGCAGATCCGTTATCAATATTATTGTTCGACATCCTGGCTTCAGCAAGCGAATCAATCCATTATATTTCTCAGCTCGCAGCTCATAGAGTTTCAGCTCTGGCACATGCTTATTGGACTTATTGCACAGGCCCTCAGTATTAAGTTGTCCCTGCGCCTTAAGTGTCTCCTCTTCAGCACGTACAAAGTACATCATTACATATCCAATTCCAAACATAAAGGCAATGGTACCCAACAGCGACAAGGCCGCGAACAAGTGTTCATCCTCAATATTGTCGGACAGGTAGTCGACCAAATAGAGTAAGCGAGTTATCCATTTACTTAATAATCCTTGAGCATGCTCATCGAGTAGATTCTGGACAAAAGCCTCATAGGTTAGAGCCTCAGATGTTTTCAAAAGTCTTTGTATAGTTAGATTAATTTCATGTTTTGTTGCATTGATTGCAGTGTTATTTAGAAAATCTGTTGTCTTTATATCTAATTTAGCCCCGTCAACCCATTCATATTTGATTTGGGTGCTATCACGACGCCAAATGACCACCAGACGTAATAAATTGTCTTCAAAGGAACCCTTCGAAATGGCATTGAGGAAATCGGCTTGTTTCTCCTTGTACATGTACGCGAATCGTACTCTCTCCAAGCTATACCCACTCTCGAGTGCAATGTGTCTCAATGCTCCCCTGGCATTGTCATATTCTGGCGAGTTTTCTGTTATGAGAACCACACACAAACGCTTTCGGGGTCTATTCCATTCAGCGGGGCAAACACCTTCGAGTACTTCTTGTGAAGACAACCGTGGCAGTGACAGGTATTGGTTCGATGAGATGATGTTATCAAGCGTTTGAGTGGGTATATCGGCCATTGATATACTTGCCACGGCTCTCAGCGAATCTTCATTGAACAGAAATAGTGTGTCCAATTTGGGATTCACTTTATATCGATCTGATATCATTTTAGTGTTTTTGTTCGTAAGATCCACAAATCCAAATGCCACACGATCGTGAAAGGCAAACGCCGATAATAGATATCTTAATCTTGTCATGCTGCGTGGCTCCAAGACCAAAGCCCGCACTCTGTTATCAGTCCAGCCATTTAGAAAATCATTAAGATTATCGTCATTCACCCGTTGACCAATCTTGAAGGGCATTTTCTTACGTATAAAATCGGCTAGCTTCTGTTGTGTATAAATATTCTCACGATACACATAACTATGACCACCTAAAACAAGCACCATTCTGGGTATGTCATCGGCTCCAGTTTTCCGTAAAATAGTTGGTTCGTGTGCTGCATTTATTGTCGCAAAGTGGACGCCAAGGGGTTCGAAAGTATCGATTAATTTCTTGAATGCTCCAACAATCCTTATACATCCGAAGCACCAATCGTTATAAAACATAATAACATGCAATTTGGTTTTACTCTTTGGTATGATTGTTTGATCGAAATAGTTAGATGTGACCGACAATTTGTGATATAAACTGATGTCCTGGTCAAAGCCGAATTGCTTGCCGAAGAACTCTTCAACTGGGTCAAACCCATACCGATTATAGCCGCTATAATCGTGCTTTTGCTTCAGATAATGCGAATCTTCACTTGTTATTCCATGCCTATCGTAAATTCGGCGACGCTCAGCATCATTTAGCAGCTCATAGGCCTTTTTAATTTGCACAAATTTTCGTTCAGCATCCGGATGATTGTTTTTATCGGGATGCCATTCCTTTGCTAATTTTTTATAGGCTCTTCTTACTTCCGGCATCGATGCTGTCCTAGCTATTCCAAGTTCCTTATAAGGGTCATTCATGGTACACAGGCATATTGCAACGAGTGCAAAAAATGCTAGCAACCTGAACATCCAATAATTTTTAAACATGATTATTTTGTCGAATTGAATTTATCCCGTTTTCTGGTCTTATACGCTCTACTCGCGTATAGGGGTTGGTCCGTGCTCCAGATACGAGGAGAATGATTGATGAGGATATTGATTTTTCTTTAATTTTATATTAGGCAAAAGATTGAACGATGCTAGAAACGCACATGGCGTTCTAATTATTTTGTTTTGTATATTCACAGAACAAATTCATTTGAAATATTTTTCTATGCTAGATAAATTATTCGCTACACCCGACAGGGCTGTCACGGAGTTTAAAACTGGAGAGTTGCCACCATACAATGAATAGGTGCATTAAGTATGCTGTTCATGAAAAAATTTATTTGGCTGATTTGCAAAACAATTATTTTGATTGAAACTAGTCAATTAATTTCATCAATATATTTTACATTATATATATTTTCTTTTAGTTATGAAATTTTTAGCTTAATTCTACACATATTTACAAAACAGTGTTGTTTAGAGTGTTGCCAGAGCAATAGTAGAGAGCTCCATACCAAGCTTCGTTTGTTGAGAAAATACCAAATATACTCCCTGTTAACGTAGTTCAACACTGAATCGCTTGTCCAGCACTAGGCAAATTAAAGATAAAATTAAATAGCCAGAAATACGCGTGTGTGACGTGCTAATAGCTAAATAGTTGTGCCTGCAATTGTAATGCCCAAATAGACTGAATTTCGAGCAAGTGTTTGTGCAATAAAACGGGCAGCGTTCGCAAAGCGCACAATACATTAGAAAGAAATTTTCAAAACTTCGGCTACTGGCTACAGCAGTACAAGCCACTGCCCCTGCCCCTTCGTCGCAGTCGTTGTCGTTTGTCTACTTTAAGTTGCGTCCCGTATGTAAATGTAACCGATGGACGACGAAGGCGAACCAAACAGATGATATTCACGCTAAAAAAAAACAACAAAAACAAAAACGAAGCGCAGCAGCAGCAGCAAACATGTACATATAGCCATATTATTCAATGAGTGTGTGCGCGAGCGTATAAAAGAAAATTAGATAAAAAATAAAATGAAATTAGCGCACGCCTGAATTTCGAGTTTGGCGCAAGGTGAACCGAACCGAACCGAACTGAATGTACATAAAAGTCGACGAAAACAATTTTCAATTTTCTCTTTGTGTGTGTTGTGCGTGCGAACCTGAAGTGCTGCCACCTGCAATTGCAATTGCATTGATTTATGCATACATACGTACCACACATAGTAAAAAGTTCAAATCGCAGAGGATATATACATTAATATATGCAATACACATGCATATGCATATATGTGCATAAATACACACACACACACATACACATGCGGGCTGACTGATAAAAGCCTCATACTCACACACACACACACGCACGCAGACGCACACATAAACACGCATACGACTCATACAGAGCTTTGTAAGTTTACGTTTATGATTATTTTGTAGCTGTTTATTTGTACATAGTACATACATACATACACACACACACATACACAACTGCATTGTTGTTGTTGATGTTGCTAATGTTGTTGTTGCTAACATATCGCTCTGCTTTCCGTCGTACGTTTTCTATTTGATTTTGCAAACTCATTGAAAAAAAAAATATACTTAATTACATTCATGGCTTTGCTGCAGCAGTAATTACCCCGCCGACGAGTCCCACTGACTGCCGCATGGAAATTTCTTACGGTACGCAGCCCCCAGAGCCAAATGTTAATTATGTGCCGCTACCATTACCACTACAACTACAACTACAACTACCACTAACACTACACCTCCCTTATACCCCGCCCTCATAAATATGCTCATTGCTGCCACAAGCGTAGCCCATATTGTTGACGCAGTTCGCGTCGCGTTGTATCGCGTTTGTTTATACTCCATACACACACATACTCCCACAATTTTTGGACCGTTGCACTGTGATTCCGTCTTTAGTTGAAACTGTTGTCTAATAATTGAGTCATTACTTTCAAGAGTACAGTGTATAATCAAATTGTGCTTCACATTCGCTTCATCTACAATTCTTATACGGATCAAGATGAATGAATATTCGAAATATATATATATATATATATATATATATATATATATATATATATATATATATATATATGTTTATATGTACTATTGTCTGACTTCATTTTATCGCTCTTTCGATTTGAATATTCATTACTTCAGTCTTCCCGAGTCATGACATGTTAGAAGAGCTGTAACCTGTGCGTCATATAAATTACAAATCAAAGATTTCTGCTATTACTTTTAACTTCATTTAAAAACCCAATTTATATTTATATTATTAATTATAATTCGGCAAACCTGAAGTGCAGTTATTAAATATTCAAATAAGTGAAAATAACTTTCAATTAATTAAATTAAAACAAGCTCTGCTGGTTATTATGAGTTGAAAGATAAGCTCTGTTAACAATAGATATATATTTATTATATTTGGACAAGCTTTAATGAGTATTGAATCACTGTGCAACGTCCGCTCATGTGTGGGGCACGGTTACCGAGCCTAATGGCCGCATTTTTCATCACTCTGATAAGAGTGACATTCAAGTATTTGCGTGGTTTTACACACATGTAACGTAAACGCGCCTTAAACTCGTCTCATATCACAGCCTAAGAAGTGCAGGCCTTCAAAATGACTCAGCAACAACAAAGAAGCTTTAAATCTATAAACTACGACGTGCTAATGTTGAATTATAAATGTTGAATGCAATTGAATATTTTGATAGTTTTTCATATTTACTTATTTTGGTAATTGTCGATGACAATTGTCGGGCAAATTGAAGGACAGTTGGGATCAATTGAACGCGTTTTCTGTTATGATTGAATGCCAATCAATCGTTAATTAAGCAAATGCAGGTCGATTAAGAGATGCTAATCGTCATGTCCACACTGTAAATTATCTCTCTCTAGTAACGCAGGCAATATCTATCATGTTTCTGTAGCTTTGTATATACATTCCTAGTATTAAAGTAAAGCATATATATATATATAAAGATATATCTATCAATATATATACTGTATGAGTAAATGCTATCAATATTAAAGCTTTATGAATTTGTTTTGACTTAAAAATGACGAATTTTGTTTTTCTTTTGCAGTGACACACAAGAACGTCGAAAGCAAAGTTTGGCTAATTGCCGGGGTCACGCTGGGACGTTGTAGAATTGCTGGAGGAGCAGGCAATACATATAAAGGAAAGAACAGCAAGCAAGTCCAATGTCCAATAAAATAAATCCGAAACGCCGTGAACCGACAGCAGCAGCAGCAGTAGCAGCAGCTACGGCAGTAGTGGCCACCAATACGAGCAGCTCGACCGGCTCCAGTGCTGGCAACACATCCTCGGCGAACACATCGTCCTCGTCCAGCTCTTCACTGTCGTCCGCCGGTGGCGGTGATGCGGGCATGTCCGCCGACCTGACATCGCTATTCGAATGCCCCGTTTGCTTCGATTATGTGCTACCACCGATCTTACAATGCTCGAGCGGGCATTTGGTGTGCGTCTCATGCAGATCGAAGCTCACATGCTGCCCGACATGCCGTGGCCCCTTGGCCAACATACGCAATTTGGCGATGGAGAAGGTCGCCTCAAATGTTAAGTTTCCGTGCAAGCATTCGGGATACGGCTGCACTGCCTCACTGGTTTACACAGAGAAGACCGAGCACGAGGAGACCTGCGAATGCCGGCCGTACCTATGTCCCTGTCCGGGCGCCTCATGCAAATGGCAGGGACCGCTCGATCTAGTCATGCAGCATCTGATGATGTCCCACAAGAGTATCACAACGCTGCAGGGCGAAGATATTGTATTTCTGGCCACCGACATTAATCTGCCCGGCGCCGTCGATTGGGTGATGATGCAGTCGTGTTTTGGCCATCATTTTATGCTTGTATTGGAGAAACAAGAGAAATATGACGGACATCAACAGTTCTTTGCCATCGTTCAGTTGATTGGTTCACGCAAAGAAGCCGAGAATTTCGTCTATCGCCTTGAATTAAATGGCAATCGACGCCGTCTTACATGGGAGGCAATGCCACGTTCCATACACGAGGGCGTTGCCTCTGCCATACACAATTCGGATTGTCTGGTGTTCGACACATCGATTGCGCAACTGTTTGCCGACAATGGAAATCTGGGCATCAATGTTACCATATCTCTGGTCTAAGCTGGCCATGTATTGTGGCTTCTACAGATATAAATGTGTGCATCGTTTCTAAAACGATACGAATTTTCGATACGCGATTATAACATACATATATACTTAATGTGTCACATCATCAAATGCTAAAACCTTTGAATTGTGAAGTGATTGTACATAGAGTATGTATGTGGATCGTTAGATCTGTCTGTCTGTCTGATTGTCAGTCTCTTGCCGTCTGGCGATAATTAATGAGTAGCTCTAGGGATTTCATTTAAATTAAACAAATGCAAGAAAAGGAAAACTGGAGGAGAGAAAGAAAAAAACACTTTTATTCTACAGCGTTTTTTTTTGTGGGTTTTAGTTTAATTTAGTTTGTAAGCCGATCTACGTGGGCAAAACACTTGGAGCGGAGCTGCCCACCATCTACACACACACACACACAAACACACAGTCGAACACACAACTGCATAGACACACACACACACACACGAAATACATCCATATATACAACTATACATCTATACACTGAGCAGCTAGTTTAGTTAATGTAAATTATTTTATACGAAATAAATTGTAAATGCTATAAAAGTAAACAACACTTTTAACGAAATCAACAAATAACAAGAATAAAATTAATTAAAACAAAAACTTGATAATTGATATAATGATAATTATGTAATAACTCGAGAGTTGTAAGCGACAATTTGCGACAATTTTTGTTCATGCCAAACGAAACGTAACATTTTTATTATTTTTAAAAATGCAACTCGAAATTATAACGATGCAACATCCAACCCAAAAAGACACAAACACACACACACACACAAACATACTTTGTACTACGGTTTTATTCCCAACAACAACAGCATTACATGAAAAGCAATCTAATGTGTAAATTACATAAATTTAGACCGATCTCCCGAACAGTTGATTTTATATGTTTTTTTCTCAATGTCAACAAATTGCAATTGGAAATTGTGAATTAGGCAGTTTTATTTTTTAAAATTAAACTGCAATATGTTTAGTTTTAGCAACAACATATACAAACACACACACACACACACACATGCATACACACAATGACAACTACTACAGAAAATGAAAAATAAACGTGATTAGTAAAATTGAAAAGTCTTATCAATGAACCAGCGCTGAAATGTAACAACAATTATGTTAAAAGTTATATGATATAGATTTTAGAATTTGGCAATAGTATTTTATGTTTATTTTTTAGTTATTTCATTTTCAATTTCTTAGTTGAACATTATTTCATTGCTTGATATACATAAAACATATTCTTATTAATAGTATACGTATTTAACAATTTTTGATTACAGCAGGCCTGGCCATTTCCATGGAATTGTTGCAACCAACCAGACGAACAAATTTTAGTTTTCTTGAAACCTTATACAATTTTTTAACAGAACTAAATTGCCAAGCGTACGAAAAATTAACTCTAAAACTTTCGATTTTATTTTTTATAGACTCCTCTCGGTAGATTGGCATTTTCGCATGCTCTAATCGCGCCGTCCAAAATTTTCAAGTGCTGCTAGTTTTAGTCAGTGGATATTTAATTAGTTTTATTAGATACCCACGCAATCAATCAATCGATCAATCAACACACAAACAACACAGCAATGCAACCACGTCGTCAGCGCCCGTCCTCTGATGCCCCACAGGCAGCGACTGTAGCGCTGCCAAAGGACAACAGCAGCCAGGAGCAGGACGCGACGCTGGACCAGATGGAGAGTAGCAGCAGCAACAGCAACAGCAACAGTAACAGCAGCAACAATGGCAGCAGCAGCGGTGACTGCGATAAACCATGCGAGACGGCAACCAGAGAATTTCTGGTTTCCCTCCTCGAGTGTCCAGTATGCTTTGGCTATATGATGCCACCAATTATGCAATGCTCGCGCGGTCATCTAATATGCTCGCAGTGCCGCAACAAATTGAACGTATGCCCCGTTTGCCGTGTTCCAATGAGTAACATACGCAACCTAGCCATGGAGAAGGTCGGCTCTAAGTTAATATTCCCCTGTAAGCATGCCTGCTATGGTTGTCGTGTTCGTCTATCCTATTCGGACAAGAAGGCACACGAGGAGGATTGCGAATTTCGGCCATATTTTTGTCCCTATCCGGATGAGAAATGCGTGTGGCAGGGGGCACTCAAGGATGTGTATAAACATTTTGTTAGCACTCATCAGAACGTTATTACCATGGAGGGCACCGATATCATATTTTTGGCCACCAATGTGAATCAAGTGGGCGCACTGGACTGGACCATGATACAGTCCTGTCATGGCCGTCATTTTCTGCTCTCATTGGAGAAGGTGCAACTCGGCGAGGGATGCCAACAGTATTTTGCCGCCTGTCGCATGATCGGCACTATGCGCGATGCTGCCGATTTTGACTATCTCATTTCATTGGAAGCCAACAATCGCACTCTTAAATGGAAGTCCAAGCCACGCTCCATACGCGAAAGTTTCGTAACCTATACTAATGCCGATTTTCTGGTGTTAAACAAATCGACAGTGGAGCTCTTCTCGGAGGATGGAAATTTGGCTTTGAATATCATTATCAAAAAGGCCAACAATGGAGTCCAGGATTGAGCAAACTGTAACCATTATGTCCATGGGGCCAGGCACAAGTCTGTATTGGTCCAGTCCAGTGAACAGTGTATCTATTCTTTATGTGCTCTTACATATGTATAATACTTCGTAAATCCTTCGTGGCCAGATATGATTCCTTCTTTTCATTATCCGGGTGGCATCTGTAATAGCTTCGATAGCAAATATATCACCAGATAAATCAGTTGGACACGTTTTTGGAATATGTGTTTCGACTAAAACTATATATTATACCCTGTACCTTCATTGACTTCCATATACATCCTTTCTGTAAATATTCCTTCTGCTTCATGTTGTAAATTTGAATGCAATTATTTAGCGGTCATTGTGTCGACGTTTCTTTGTGAATGTCAAATAGCAGAGTTGCAGTAGCACCGATAACTTTCTGTAAGTCATCGAGCAATCGCAAACAAGAGACCAATTTTATTAAAATGCCAAAATAAAATTAGATAAATTAATATAATGGATGAAGTGGATAAAATCATCATGCACCAGTTGCAACAGATCGATGCCAGCATTGAGCCCACGGATCAATTGGCCAGCTTCACGCCCGAACAGGTGGTGCGAGCTGTGTCCAGTTGTTTGCTGGAAATCAATCCGTCAATGACGGAGCTGCCACGCTCCTTGCCGGGTGGTGCCATGGCACAGCGCTTTAGTGTGGCAACAGTATTGGCCGAGCGGTGTAAGGAGAGCGGCTACCGTGGTGATATTGGCTACCAGATATTCCTGTATCCCAACGTTGTGGAGCTCAGGCGTCTGCTCATGTTTCTTATTGAACGCCTCCCACGCGAGCGACAGAATGCTGACAGTTCTGGTAAGGCACACACACTCAGCGCCAGGGAGCAGTTGCAGCGGGAGCTGCGCAAGAAGCTCACCGAACAACTGAAGGCGCCTTGGGTGCCACAATTTTGTCGCGCTGTGGCCAACCGGCAGAAGCAGGGCTGCAGCTGTCAAAGCATTGAATTTAAACCGCATTTGAATCTGAATATACCAGCCGCCAACTTGCCACAACGCAGCAAGGAGGTGCAGCAGTATTTTGAGCAGCTGGCGCCCAATTTGTTTCAGCAAGTGGATGCCAGCTCATATGATCTCATTGCTTCGGTGTTGCATAAAAACGATTTGGAGCGTTGGGGTGAGCTGGTGCCGACGGCTGTGACCGTAATAAGTGCACAGGAAGAGGAAGTGCCACCTAGTCCATTGCTGCAGGTGGTCGACAAACTTCCAGAGAACACAGAGGCAGCGACGCCAGTCCAGCAACTGGGAGATAAAGTGCAGCAGCTGCGGGAGCAATCGGAAAAGTTGATGGCGCAGCGTAAGACACTTAGTGCCAGTTTGGATGCATTGAAGGCACGGGAATCTGTTGCAACCGGTGAATTGGAGAGCATACAGGCCATTCTCAAGCTGCACGAACGAAGTTGCCTTGTGCTGGCTGATCCAGAGGAAAACGTTGCCAAACTGGAGGCACTGCTGCGAACAACCGAAGCTAAGCGTCAGACATTAACGCAGCAGTGGCAGGACTACCGTAGTCCGCTGTTAGCCACCTTGGAGGGCCTTAAGTCGGCAAAGGAAGCACAACAAGTGCAAAGCGTGCGAACAGGCATTGAGCAACTGGAGCAAGAACTGCTGGCGAAGACACAACAGCACAATGAGCTCAGCTTACGCAGTGCCAAGCAGACGCAGCTGGCGCCACGCAAGGAATACACGCGTCGTATACACGAGTTTATTGGCAACATCCGGAAACAACGCGACGACATCTACAAGGTTTTGGAGGATACGCGTCAGCTACAGAAGCAACTGAATGTGGTGGCGGCACAGCTGGAACGGCAATTCAACTATACCGATGATTTGCTGTTCCAGAGTGCCAAGCATGATCTGCACGCCAAGAAGGCCTACAAGCTGTTGGCCCAATTGCATGCGCATTGCAGCGAGCTGGTCGAGTGTGTCACCAACACGGGCAACGTCAGCAAGGAAATACGTGAACTGGAGGTGCAGATCGATGGTGAAAAGATGAAGAATGTGCTGACAAGTCTGCAGCAGATCACAGGCGACATCAACAAGTTTGAACAGCACATACAAGAGTTGAAATCACAGATACGCACAGTGGAGAATGCAATTACGGTGGCCTAGACAATTGAGGTAATCGACCGCATAACGGATATTAGGATATTACTTATGTATTAGTGCCAATTATATAACAGATCACTCACGCATAGCGTAGTTTCTTGTAGCCAATTTAACCATTCTATGCATTTTTTGTAATCTAAATAAACAGACCTGAGCAATTTCAAAAGGGAACTATGCTTGCAAGATAATGGAGATAATGCTCAACTTTTTGAGTAAATTCCGTTGAGTTTCGATCACAGTGGAAACACACGCTCGACAAATGCCATTCTCTTCAACGCAATGTTTGTTAGTGTGAATGGGCCATTAGCCGGCACTGCTCTCTCATTAGTGCTCTCTTTGTGAGCATGCGCTCTTGTTGTACTCTTTCGAAGAGTAATGCTGACGTGTGAAGCAACATGAAATGAGCTTTTCATTAAACTTAATATAATGTATTTTAATTATTATTTTATATTTGTATTATATTTGATATTATATTATATTTTTTTTTATTAATATTAATACTAGAATAAATTACTATTATGATATAAAAATAATAATGAAAATATTGTTTAACGATTAGAATGATTGCTTATATTTTTAAGGCATTGCCATTTCCAGCTTTTGCCGCTGATACAAATTTCCTTCTCAGACTGTAAGAGTATACAATGTTCGCGATGCTGTCTTGCAGCTTTCTCTCTTGTTTTACTCCCTCTGGTTTTTGAATCTGAAGCGGCAGTTATAACTGCCGGCCCCGGACCCGGCTGTTAGTTGTTGCTCGCCTTTTGAAGTGTTTGAAGCTGCAGCGCGTTGGCGGCGTTTCGTGTCGTGTTTTCGTTTCATTTTTGTTGATTTACTTTCGTTTGTTTTTAATTTAAAAGTAAATTTCCAAGCAACAAGCACTTGGCTTGTTGGGCCTAAGTGCCACACAGCCTAGCAATGCTCAAGGGTTTCGTTTTCATCTAAAAAAAAAAAAAATAAAATAAAATTATATATAACAAAAAAAAAAAAAAAAGAAATAAAAATAAAACTAAAATAACAGCAGACAAAAAAAAAACAACATATCAAAATAAAGCACTTGAGTTGTGTTTCAATGTTACTGGGTGCTGTTGTTGTTGGTGTTGGTGTTGCTCTTGTTGTTGGTGTTGCTGTTGCCCTGTGCCGCTCCAGAACTCGTTTGTGGCCTAGAGTTTTAGGTTCTTTTGCATGCCGCGATAACAAGTTTAACCGGTGTGCGTGTGTGCCGCGTGTGTAATTGTGTGTGACGGTTGTATGTGTATGTGTATGGTAGTGTAACTGTGTGTGAGTGTGTCTTTTTGCGTGTGTGTGTGTATGTGTTTTTGTGCCTCCTTCAACAAACTGTTGCGCTTGGTCGCTGATGACGTCGCCGTCCCTTTTGCGACTGCTGCAGGTCATAATTAAAAATAAAAAAAATCATAAAAAAAGATACAAAACGACGCTTGACCAATTGAATTTCAATTAGAATTGCAAACCACTGAAGGTCGTGACTTTGCAGAGCCACCAAAAAACAACAACAACAACCACAATAACTGAGTTAAAGCCAAAATAAATTGGCCTCCAATTTGGCATTCAGCCGGCCGGCTTTGGTTCAAATGCTTAGAGCCTCTAAAAATAGTTATGAAAACACAGTTGAAGTTGGCTAACGGTACACGTCACACCTGGCAGGCAGCGCCAACCAACAACAAACAATTATCAAACCGTCAATAATAAATAACAATGAAATATTAGAAAAAAAAAAAAACACAAAAAAATTGGCAAAAATATGTGAACTTTTCGTGTTAGCAATATTTTTAAACGACTACGCAATAATTTGTTTAACTCAATTTGCCAAACTGATAAAATTGATAATAAATTGGAATTTAATGTTAATGTTTTTATTTGATTATAATTAATATAAATATATATTTTTCTATAGCGCGCAATCGAAACTTAAAGTGTAACGAAAAGCAATAAATACAGCATAGAAATTAACATTTAACTTTGCAATTAAATTAATAATAATTATATAATAGAATAATTGCATTTGATACAACAACAAAATAATGACACCATCACCCACAAAGGAGCTCATGAGTGGGCCAACGATTTCGCGTCGTCCTCGCGAGGAGTTCGCCGAGAAGGTGAGTAATCCCATACCAAATCCCATATCCTGCCGAACTGTCCATAAAATACTACTGACGCGTACATCAATATCACCTTCTGGCTATTTATAAACTAGACTATACACTGGACTTCCTCTGCGTTTTATTAATCGACCAGAAAAACAAAAAAAAAAAAAAAAAGTGAGAAAAATAGAAAAAATAAGTATTAGAAATACGAGAAATGATTGGGCTTTGTATTCTTGGCCAGGCTAAAAAAATATAAACATTTGCGCGGCTTTTGTTTAATTTTGTCTGTTTGTGCAATGTATGTATACATATGTATGTAGCTCTATAGCTATAGTAAACATATGTAGTAACAGATCGGGGCAAATAAATACTCTAGTCGTAATTCAGCCAGTTGCTAGGTAAACTTGACTTGTTTCAAGTGTACAAAAAAAAAGACAAGAACAACACAAGATTTGGCTCTGACTAATCATTGAAATGGCATTTGTCTGGGCTCATACCCAAATGTGATTGATAAGATATCGACACTCAACGTCAACTGATAATACTAGATAGTGATGGTGATTGTGCGATGAAAGTGAGCAGCATGCACTTGAGTGCATAGAGTATACAATTGAAAGTTTGGGAATATCAACAATTCAAATGATACTGTGCTACACTGAGAGAAATAGGACAACGAAAGTGTTAGACATTTATTTGACAAGTGATATATTGCTTAACCTGATTATAATTTATTTATTATTTATTATTAATTATAAATATGAATATTATCTATGCCATATCACAGTCATTTAAGTCTTATATTAACTTTTGATAAGTGTAAGCTGCAAAGTCAAGAGTTCCTGCCATAACTCAATTTAGCACAACTTAGCTGACTTTACTCTGACTGACTGACTTAAGAATCAGTTCTACAAACTAAAAGCTGATTTCTTTCGGTGTCATAATTTAAACAATTAATATTTGCATTACATCTTATAGTAGTTGCTAAATATTGGAACAATAGCATCTGCATAATAATACTTTTTATCAGGGACACATTCCATACAATTTGTTTGTTTGTTTCTCGTTGTTTCTCGTTTGTTGCAGTCGTTGCACTGACTTCGAACAATCCATTTGAAATGCAAAATTCCAAACAACAACAACAACAATAAAAAAAAAACAACAGCTTAAGCTAAACGAGAGGTCAATGAGTTACAAAGAAAATATAAAATACAAAACACAGAGACAAAAAAAACCCAGCAAATAAATGAAATAACAAAAAACAAACGATGACAGAATGAGACTAAAAATAATAATAATAATAAAGAGTTGTGACTAAATGCCAACACGTTGCAAAGAATTATTAGTGAATTATATATTCGATACGTTGTTATAATTCGATTAGTGAGAAGTGAGTTTTTCTCTAGTCGCTTTACAGTTGAGAAACTCATATGTAAATCTAATAATTTATGGCCTGTATTGTTCTGGTTCGTTGCTTTCACAAGACGACATTGTCAACAAGATACAAAAGTATCTGTAGCTGTAGCTTTATCTTTAGCTGTATCTGTATCTCAGACACCAGCCACACAGTCCCCCAGAGTGAAGTCTGTTGAAAATAAGCCCAATCAGCAAATTTCTGTGCTCTTCATTGATTGATTTGCAACAATTTCACAATTCCACAATTCCACTTTGTGAGCTCTTGTTAATTTCATTTGCAACTTTGCTGCAGATCAATCAATTTGCTGCACACGTTGATATCATTTCAAGTCCAACCAAGTTTTGTATTTCTTATATCGCATATTGTTATGTATATGTTCTTCTGTTTCTGTTTGCTGTTTGCTGTTGAAGTTGGCATTGGCCAATTTGTTAGCTGAGTGGATATTTGGGCTCGTCTTTGAAATGCGATTCACATTGAGTTATAATCATCAACACTCCACTTGTGTCGTGCCAACAGCTAATTTTGAATATTCTGCATATGTGTCTTACAAAAAAAAAAAAAAAAGGGGGAAGGAAAAACAAAAATAAAAACAAATACAAAAACAAAGAATAAAAGAAACATCAACAACAAGAATTTCAGTTTAAATTGTGGGCCACATAACGACATGCCGTGCGAAATCTGATGCAATCGATGAGATCATCGCTGAACCTACATTAAAAAATAAAAAAAAAAAAAAAATAATAATAATAAAAGCAAAAAATGTTAACCGAACCCGAACCTGAAATGCTATTTGACTCTTATGCGAAACTCACACGAGCGTAATGAGCCGACAATAATAGCATAAATAAAATAATAATAATGCTTAATGTATAAAAGAATGAAAAACGCATTTAATTGTTGAATTGTTTAATTTGTAGAGGCGTTAAACTTTAAGATTTCGATTTCCTCACTTAGAATTCAACTGCCAAATGAGTTTGTTGCATTGCGATCTCTTTTACTTAGTCTGCCTCTCTGTCTCGCTCTCTACCTCCCTCTTTCCCTCTCTCTCTCTCTCTCCCTCTCTCTCTCTCTCTCTTTCTATTCAGCCATACCCAGCACAAAAAGTGGGTACAGGGAAGTTTGTGCATTCTACGTAATTGTCTGTAAGGCTGATAAGCATCTAAGTACTAGAATATTCTCAATAAATTAGATTGACAAACAGATGCTTTGCTTATGTCATGGCATATAAATCAATAAACTGCTTAAAAACATAATTAAATATTGAAATATTCAATGGGGCTTAGAATTCGAATAGAGTTGCTTGGGACATTGAACTCCAATGATAAGAAATTCAAATAAATCGATTTGCATAACAATCTTTGTATCTTTTGGGGTATTTCACAGTCAAAACACTCATCTGGTTCTCTGTCTGTCTCTCAGTCTGTCTGTCTCTCTGTCTGTCTGATTCTTGGCCTTTCCGTTTTGCTGGTGCATCATCGTCTTCAGTTTGTTTTGGGGTCCTCAGTTTACACTCCTCAGTGATGCATCAATTCCTGCAACTTTCAATTTCTGCCGTTGCATGCAACTTGGGGGGCACCCTCCTCCTCCTCCACCTCCTCTCCCTGCCCGTTCTCTGCACTTTTATATTTCTGTTGAAAACTATATCAACGTTAACTGAGTCATCATCCAGAATCCAGCAAAAAGATCTCATATTTGACACAGAAAACCGGAGCTGTCTATAATGCATTTAACTTAAGTGATGACTATTGCGCGTTTTGTGGTTTTTCAAACTGCGCTTTACTATATACAATATATACTATATATACACTAAGCTACCAAGTTGAGTAAATTTGTTAGTAAACACTTCAACTAGAAGGTGATTTTTGAATGTTTTTAAAAACAATAATAACTTCAGTAAACGGCTGACGTTGTATCAATAATTGTTGTGCTTCTCTTTAATTAGGCAATAATAATAATAATAATAACTAAAAGTTTTTGAAAAATATTAATTGAAAATAATTGAAAAATTGTAAACAGATATAAAATAAAGAATATTTAGTTGTCGAGAGAATAAATAAATCAAGCACTGCTTAAGAATACATTAATTTTTAACAAAGTTATGAGAGTTTGAAGTTTTTAAAAAAATGTCATGGGGTGTGTAGGGAAATATTGGATAATGATCAATTAAATTTAAATTTACCACATGAATAAGTTGTAGAAATAGTTGTAGAATACCAGACACTGATCAAAAAGACATCGTTTATCGAAATTGATGAATTGTTGATAAAGTTATGAGAGTCTGAGTCTGAGCAAAAGATTCATGTACAGGGTTGGCTTAACTGGTTTGTTAGCGATATAATGTAAAAATATTTAACAATTAATATTTATTGCATTATTTTATAGCTAAGTGTGAGTTTGACAATGCATATTTATGTATGTATGTAATGTAATGAAGTATGTATGCATGTATGTATGTATGTATGTATGTATGTTATTATTTGTGGCCATTTCATAGCTTATTTGCGTTTTAAAAACCTTGCACTTGTTGAGTTACGCTCTGACAATTGACAATTGACAACTTTGTCAACTTTTAATTGCATTATTAGTTTTCATAGCCCGGCAATTTGTGTGCTAATGTCTTATGGCTAAAACGAACCACAGCTCGCAGCTGTGCAATTCATTGGACTCAGCTAGCTACATTTTGTTTAGCAGTAAGTTTTGGTAAGACGACAAAGAATACAAATTTAACACCCGATTGGCCCAACCATCTAAATGTAGATTGGCAGAGAACTAAACTGGGGCTGTACTGGACTCCTTAGCTTACTTACTTACCCATCAGCATAATCATCTACTAGGGCTGGTAATTGTTGCGTGTCGTTGTTATATTTCCCATGGGCGTGTTAGTTAAACTACATAGATACGCATTGGGTGGGGTGCTGTGTGGTGTGTGCACCTTTACCAAGTTGGCCAAATGGCCAGGTGGCCAGTTGGTCGGGTGGTCTGCTGGCCGGGTGGCCAGGGTGGCCAGGAGGCTTGTCATATCATATGGCAATGTTTGCGCAACGAGATGGTTGCACGAACATCGCTTGGGCGGCAACAGGGTTGGCTCGAACCTCCCCTCCCCTCCAGTCCCCCGCCGCCGAGACACTGTTCCGTGTTAGAGATGGTCACGGGTTGCCGCTGAACATGACTTCAGCTCAGTTTTATTGGGTGTAACAACAAATACATATAATTATATACCGGTTTAATTGAATAGTTCAACTAGTCAATAAATTCTATTTTATTAACAAATCATTAAAATGTTAATATTTACTCATAATACACATTAAACAATTCTCGTGCTTTTTTGTATCATCCCTAGTTTGGCTCTCACTTGTTGTTGTTGGCCAAAAATTCAGTTTGTTGTGGAGGGCGTGGCAGACTGGCATGCGTGCCGCCCATTGACAGCGCCCTGCTCATAAATATATATATATATATATATATAGTATGAACATAATTAAGTATAAATATTAATTTAATTGATTTTTGGCCTTAATGCGTTGATTTGGCAACAGCTGGCTAAATAATAACAAGTTTATTGCAGCCATTTGTTATTATTTTTAGACAAATTTTTGAGAAAACATTTAAAATTAGGCAAAATTTATGTTAGATTCGTCCAGCTTCGATGCCGTTTTGCCAGCTGCCCACAGTCATTAACTGGACTTCAATCCGAACTCGCGTAACCCCAAAGCAATTAACATTAGTCGAACATTTATGGGATGGGACGCACATACACACACACACACACACACACACACATACATATACATATATATTTAATTCATTTTTGCGATTTGTTTAGCTTAAAAATTCGTTTTAATTATTGCTAATCACCTGCAAAGTCAACGCCACAGCAGCTGAGCAAATTATGATCAAAACGCTGCCGAAATACTCTCAACGCGTTAATCAGATACAAATGTATCTGCTAGATACAAACATTTGTCTTCATATTTATCTGAAATGTGCATCTTATAAGATGATTTCTGCTGTTTGTGTGCACGATTCGAATCTTAATTAATTAATGACTATTATATTAATTAATTGCTAATTAACAGCTGCTATCTTATGGCTCAACTTCGAACATCTTTGATCTACAAAAGCCAAACTAATTATAGTTTGTTTATTAGAGTTGTACTTTGTGGATATTTCAATAATCTCTTTTATAGGGTATCTCCCATTTGATAGACTCTCTCTTTGCCTGCCCGTCTTGTGGCTGAAAGGAAAAACTTGTCTAGCAACAAATTTGTACAATTTCTTTCAAGTCTATTAATAACTGTGCGTAAAGTTGTTGCTTTGAGGTTCTTTGATTTGCTTTTCTCCTCATTTTCCATTTTTTTTTTTATTTTATATTATTTTGATAATTGCCAAACAATTTTGTTATTAGATAACGTAAAGCAAACGAGTTATGTTTGCCAATAAGTAAATTAAACAACATTTTTGGTGGTTTTTATTTAAAAATAAATGTGGACGTCATGGCCTAGCGCTAACTGGGCCCAAAGGCGCACAGCGACAACATTTTCGGGCCCAAGTTAACGGTCCAACTACTCATACAACACTCGAAGCAGGCAAACGTAGCAACATCTCAACAACTCAACAACTCGAGTGTCTGCAGTTTGTTGTTGTTGTTGTTGTTGTTGTTGCTGTTGTTGTTGCCGTTGCAGCTGCCTCCGCCCGCGTCTCTGGGCCATTAAAACGCCATATGGCCTTTCTCCAAAATTCAAATAAAACAGTCATGAGACACGTCATGAGGCGCAAGCAACATTTGCCCCGGCTCCAAAGAGTTGCAAAGCTCGCGTCATGCGTGCCACTTGGCACCTATGTAGATAAGAAGCGGTATGTAAGGTCTATGCGAGGGTCGCTCGAGAAAAACACCTACACTAGAGAGACTTCGTTGAGAGGGAATTGTAATATTGGGCGTGTGTTAAAAAAGTGTTATAAATATAAATATATATACAAATAAATAAAAGTAAATATAAAAATAAATACATATAAAAATGATTAAAATTATAATTAAAATAATAATTAAAAACATTTGAAAATAATTGTAAATAAATATAAAAATAATTAGAATTATAATTTAAAAAAAAGTTAATTAAAAATAAAGATAAATAAATATAAAAATAATTAAGAATATAATTAAAATAATAATTAAAAAATATACATAAATAAATATAAAATGAAATAAATATAAAAATAATAAAAATTATAATTATTAATAAACATATATATAAAGTAAAGATAAATATAAAAATAATTAAAAATATTCAAAAATATACATGAATAAATATAAAAAGAAATAAATGTAAATAAATAAAAAAATAATTAAAAATACTCAAAAATAAACATAAAAAATCCATATACACCAATATATTAAATGTTAAAATTAATTTGAGCACAAAGAAAGCTGCGTTCACACTTTTTCTCTAAACTTGATCAGTTTATAATTTATTCAACAAACTTTGATAATATATTATTAATAAATATATTTGGATAACGATGAAAGACTGTTGTTATAAATATGAATAAAAAAATATATAAATAATATATATTACACAATTCTTCAACTCATCTGACTACTCTAGCATTTTCAATTCAAATAATTAATTTAATTAATGTTAAAGTTTCTTTCAAAACATTTGTTATAAAAGAATTATAATAATGAAGTATATAAACAAGTTTATAATTGATCTTTACCAAGCGTTTCCATTTCAGTTCTAAGCTCATATCTTCAATATACTTTTAGCATTTATTAACTATTGATTGCTAACTCTAGTAGCTTCTTTCTTTAAGATGTTTATTATAAAATTTAATATTTTATTTAATACAAGCATAAATTGCTTTAGGGCAGAACATAAATTTATCATTGATCTTTTCGAAATTCGCATGTCCATAAATTGTCTAAATAATGTAATGTAACTTTTAATTGATAACTCTCAAGCCGCCCTCGCTTGTTAGTATCGCTATGTACAATGGTCTATTTTGTGCGCCGGTCGCAACGTGCACCGCCGGCAACCGGTCACGTTTCTTGTTGTTGTTGTTGTTGGAGTTGGAGTTGGAGTTGTTGCTGAAGCTGCTGCTGGAGAGCTAAAGAGTCAGCGTCTAGTCGTAGGTAGCTGTAGCTGTAGCTGTGGTTGTGGTTGTGTGACTGTGGTTGTGGTTATGGTGGCCCGTGGAGACCAACCGACTGGATAGCTGAGTGGCCAGCTGTGTCGACCGCTGCTCATAACTGTAAAAACACGCTCGCCCACTTCCTTGGAGCATGGACGGACGGATGAACGGACAAGCGGCTGGACAAGTGGACAGACTTGCGGACAGACTGACACATTGTCCATGTGGCGTGTGTTTGATTTTAGGTTTCATTTATAGCTTCATTGCTGGCATTGTTGTGTGTGTGTGTGTGTGTGTGTGTGTGCTTGTCATTGACAGACTGTGTGTATATGTGTGTGTGTGTGTTAATTTTTAATTGTGCTAAATGTGCACATAAATATCAAGAGAGATAAACACAAAAGCACGATATACACAATGCAACAACAGCAACAATAACAACAACAACAATATATTCACAATTTTCAATTTCAACACCCACCCAAGTTTTTGGCTTATTTGAAGCTTTTTGTTGTGCTTGTTGTTGTTGTTGTTGGTGTTGTTGCTGCCATTGGATGAGGGGCATGAATGGGAATAGCTGCTGCTGCTGCTGCTGTTGTTGTTGTTGCTGTTGCCTTTTGTTGCCTGACATTGGCACCAACAGCTGTCATTGCAAGTGAGAGTGTATATGTGTAACTGTCTGTCTGTCTGTGTGTGTGTGTCTGTCTGTGTGTGGGTATGACTTAATAGCTGATAAATAATGTTACTCGCATTCGTAAATGGTCGTCACATGTGCCTGGTCTTGTCTTGTCTTGTCTTGTGGGCCCAAACTGCATACAAAATGTGTCAAATGCTTATTGGCCATTAACGCAAACGTAGATACAATTGTATCTCATGGGACACACAGCTATATGTAGACTTTTATTGTAGTGCCTCCACACTTTCCTTTTCCTTTGCAATTTTCCTTAACCGTACATAAATAACTGAGACTGAGACAACTTTGTGTGGTGTCCTCGAGGCCCACTTAAGGGTATACTTGGTTGGGCAATTCAACAAATTGCTTCTACTATTTGAACAGTTACATTTGTAGCTACGCATTGAACGTGTTTATGCGTGTTTATGCGTGTCTATGCCTGTCCATACACACACATACATTTGCTTAAATGCAACTAACTGTTAATCAATAATTCATTGCATATTTTTACTGGAAAAACAACTTCAATTTCTACGCATTTCCTTTGGGCATCACAAATGTAAGTTTCTATCCCTTTACAGGGTATGTAATTTGTATGTGGAATTCATTATTTGCACTTCGCTACTAAAGTGGAATATTTTTTGTATTATTTAGCACATTTTCAGACCCATTTTTTTCACACTTCGTCATAATTAGCTTCCAAATAACATAATTATTTGTTTTTTTCTTTCTTTCGTTTGTATTTGAATTATTATTATTTTGTTAAAGATTAAACAAAAATTCAAACAATTCGCATAAACAACAATTTATTGCATATTCCCATTCCCAAAACACACTTGTTCTACATAATAAACATTTTGCCGTAATAATAATTCTTTTGGTGTGTTGTATGGCATTTTGACCCACTGCTGCGTGTGGCTTGAGGCATGTGGCAAGCCAACGATTCAAACCAAATCGTTCTGCAACGTGCGCCCGAGGTGTACTCTTAACGTTGCACAGCCCACACATTATTGAACTCTTCGAAGTTTACGTACACAGCTCGCAGAAGTATGTGGTTCTTTGGTTAGATTCATGTTTTTATGATTCTGCAAATGGCGTGAACTTTTGTTACACCGCCTGCTGTGATTTTAGATTGCCAAGAAGTGTGTACATGACTTGTACTTTATAGTAGAGTCTGCTAGTTGCTATACGCGCACCCTTTTCATTCTATACATTTTCTAAATATATTTATTTGGTACATTTTCAAATACAAATTCAAATTCAAATTCAAATTTATGCACATGCGGCTTCGAACATGTTGTAAACAATTTCCATTGCCTACTTTCAGGCTGCGATGGTTAATGTCAAATCGCATGCCGAAAAGTATGCAACAAATTATTTAATTTATCGTCAGCTTATTTTGTGCAATAAAATTGAGAATTTTATTTGTTTATGCCATTGTTTGTTTACCAATATAGGCAAAATAGTGGTCATATTGCTGTATAATCATTAATATTCATGTGGGAATTAAACATTTGTGTATTTTTTCCGTTTTTGCTCATCGTAAATAATTAAATGCGAGCAGCTGCTGCATGTACAACAGCTACAACAGATACAATTTTGATTTGTATCGCAATAAGTTTGACGAACTCGGAAGCGAAACAAATCAAATGACACAAAAGTGCGCACACGAAACTCAATCACTCATTAAGGCGAACAATGGAGCGTCTAGCAGCTTGGCAACGCCATCAAAAGCCATCGATAAATTCAGACTGGACTACAAGCGCACCGCTGCACAGTGGTTGAAGCTAGCTGAGGAAGGGGAAATAATAAGAAGAGATCAAAAATATAATAATCTATAAAATTGTTACAAGTTTTAAGTTTGTTAACTTCGATAAAGCTTAAAAATTTGGAAACTCTTTAAAGGGATTTTAATGATAAATAATTAGAAGACTGGGAACTTGTAAGAAATGTTATAATAGAAGTTATATTTGTGACGTTTTTTTAATATTTTAATAATATATTAATAATATATTAATATTTTTTTAATATGTAGATGCTTAACTGTAGTTATAATAATATACAATATATGTTTATATATATAGACTAAGTTGTACTCGAGAAGCATTTATAAAACAGTAACTTTGTCCTTTGCTTTATTAAAAAATATGTAAAATATAAAAATAATGTAATTATATCAAGTAAAGTATAGAAACTTAGTTAACTATAGCAAAAAGAAAGTATAGTAAATGTGAAACCGAAGTATTTCACTTAACATATTTAAACTTATTTAAGCAACTTGAACCACTGTGCAGGTTTCATGGTAGAGAACGGAAACGGCTTAGTTGGCACTTCAAACAGTCAAGCAAACAAAGGCAAAAGCCCACAACAAAGCGGCAACAAGTTAAACTGAGGTGTTGGTGTTGCTGTTTAGTGTGTGTAATTCTTGTTGTTGTGGTTGTTGCCAGTGTTGCATTGTGTGTTAACGTTAAACGTTAATGCGTTAAATGAGCTGCTGATGCGCCGCAACAGATAACTAATTAGTTATTAAAGCGTTTTCTGGTGCATAAATTACGCAATATGTAACAAGTCGCATTGTGGCTGTGATTAAAGCCCTAAAATCAGAGTTAACGCCTACGCCAAAAGAGTTGTCGATCATGCATATGCATACACATGGCGTTAGACACATTATGGCCATAAAGATAAACATGCTGATGACGTTAAGTATACGCCAAATTGGTCAAAACAAAATCGAGAAAAATGACAAACGATCGAGGTACGAAACAAGCGAATGAAACGAGTGAAACGACTGACGAAGATCGTGGAGAAAAAGCCGAACGTTAACGCGACAGAAATTCTAGTGATCCGCATAATAACTGAAGTTAATGTGCCGCTCAGTGGCTCGATGGCTCAGCGGCTCAGTGGCTCATACGCTGATTCAGTTGCTCCATGACAGTTGGCAGCGCCAGACGCGAATCGTAAACAACGCGAAAACCTGAAAAAAACAAAAACGAAACGAAGAAACGAGAAAGCGCAACACCGTGAACGAGAGTCGCTTTTAGACTTTGCACAGACAGCAAGACAAACAGACAAACAGACAGACAGATAAACAGTTTTGTCGCCGTCTGGGGCGGATTGCTCAAGGTTCGAAAATTGCGATGTCATTTTTTCGCAACATTCGCTCATCGCTGGCATCGGCCACGTCGTCTAGGAAGAGCGCGTCCCGCGATACGACGCCAGTGCGCAGCTGCAGCTCCCGGCCGGCGAGTGTCGTTAGCTCTCGGCGGGATTCGAGCACAAGTTCCACACTGCAGCGCGGCGACACATTCATACTGAATGAGTCGGATGAGGAGCAACAGCGGCCGAGTGCGACAGAGTCCAACAGCAGCACGCTGGAGAAGAAGTCCAAGAAATCTAAAGTGTTTAGCAAATTCAGCACATTTACCAAGCGCAAGAAGACCCCCTCGCCGGAGGAGGTGGCCAGCTATGAGCATCATCCAAGTGATTCGGCCACAAACACTTACTACAAATGGCGCAGCGATGGGGATCGCATGTTGGACTATGATGCCAATACGGATCCATTTAATTTCCTCTATGAGCAACAGGGCAGCCTCAAGGGCAGACAGTCAGCGGAGGCGACGGTGCAGCGGCAGTCGAGTCAGGGCTCCAACTCCAGTGGCAGCTTCGATTCCAGCACATATCGCAAGAGTAAGACGCCCACGCATCTGCGCGAGCAGCTGGAGCAGCTGAAAACGCAATCGAATGATGATCTGCTTGAGGAGGATGAGCGGGAAAAGTATAAGACGGTCACGTTGAGCAGTTTCCGCAAATCGTTTCGTGATCGTTTGCTGCAACAGCAGAAGGAGACGCCACATAATCCCGCCTGGTTTGTGGAGGTGCCACCGCCTGTGGCGCCGCAGTCTAATTGCCCTGGCGACTCCAAGGAGAATCGCCCGGACTTTCTCATCTTTGAGAATGACAATTATCGCCCACAGTCACGCTCCCCGCTGCGGGATCGCCCCTCACGCTCTGCCACCCGCTCGCCCGTCAAACGCAACGAGACGTTTCGCGTGGCACATCCCACGTTGCGTCACGTGTCGCCGTCGCCGTCACCGTCGCCGTCGCCAATGCGGCCAACGTCGCAGCCCGCATCGTCCATACGCATTGAGATCAAGAACTCCATATTGCCGCATTCGCCGGGTCGCCTGGTGCCGGTGGGCGTGGCCAAGCCCATGCCAACCACAGAGTACTATGCACAACGTTTGCTGGCCAACAGCGTGGCCAACCGCCAGCCGGTTAATGGCCAAGGCGCTGGCAAATGGTATCGCAATCAGGGTCAACATTCACCCACACGACTAGGCGGCATGCCACATGCCACACAGCAGCACCACCAACAGCAGCATCAACAGCAGCAGCACCACCAGCATCAACAGCAACAGCAGCAACACCACAAGCAAACGCAGCACACACAACCACAACGCAGTAGTGGACGTTATCAGACCCTCGTGCACATTGGCAACGAGCAGAGCAAACTCTCGCCAGCTGCAGCTCCAGCCTCAGCTCGCGGACGTGCCCCCACACGGGTGCAACTCTACGGGCACAAGCCGAGCAATCGTCAGCAGCAATTGCAACCACCAACAGCCACCTATTTTGGTGGTCACTACAATGCACCTGCCACCACAGCGATCACACTCAGCAAACCATTGGCCAGTTCTCGAGTCTCTGGCGTTGGCGTGGGCGTTCCCAGTGCCAATTGGGGGCGTCGCGAGCAGCCGTCGCCAAGAGTCGCCCCCGCAAACGCGCAGCGACGTAATCGTTCTCCCATTAAGATTCCATGGCGATAGATCGAACAAAGATTCAAAGCGATTGAAAGATCAATATACGCATTGATCTGCGATCGAGGTTTTATAAATAAGGCAACAGTTGCTTGCTTAGCACTGCTAGCTAGAGATGTGCGCGTGACACGAGTAGTCCAAGTGAAATTAAATAAATATAAACATGTTTATTTATTATTTGCGCATAATATGTTTATATTTATTTATTATTAATAACAATACGGCAAAGTCACTTTGCAAGTTTGGAGAAAGTAGAAAAAGTTAAAGATGCTTAAGATAATAAGAAACCTATTGAGAAGAGTATAACAAGTATTTGAGAGTCAGTCGTACAGTCTTTAAAAAGTAGAAATATGTAAGATGTCAGTCTGAGAATCTTAAGATCATTTGCAAAAGAGTTTTGAAAATATTTCAAATAAAGTATTTGTGAGTCTGAGACAAAAGTTGCAAACTCAATTATGCTAAAGCTAAGAAGAAGAAAGGCGAATGTTGAAGAGAAGTTTCGAAATGACAGTGAAGAGTATGAAAAAGTATGTGTAATACAGAGATTATTAATTAAATTGAAAGAAACTTAAATTTAGAAAAATGTTTGCTTAGAATAAATTCAGTAAAAGTATTGCAGAAAGTACAAAAATTCACAAAGGAAGTTTTGCAATTGCTTAGAACAGAGTTGCGATAGCTGAAAAGTATGTTATGTTGTTGTGCTCGTGACACGCGCCCATCTCTAGCCAGAGCAATGACTGTTGATCATATGAGTGAAGCGACACCTCTTGCGTCATGCAGAACCGTGGGACGTAGTAAATATTAAATTATTATTTATTTTGCTTACAAATTGTGCTAACAATTGTATAACTGTGTACGAAGTACGAAGTCTCTACTCTCTCTCTTTCTCTCTCTCGCTCTCTCTCGTTTGTATGTAAAATACAATTATAATTAAGTAAATAAATATATCGAATCGAATCGAATCGAATGGAATAAATGCGAAAATAAATATAAAGCGAAACACACAGAGATAAAGATATGAAAAACAGAAAAACTCGGCATGTTGTGTGTAAATTGATAATTATCATTTGTTGGCATTGCCCGTGGCCAAAATGATTTGGTAACAAGCAAGGTTTCAAGCAGTTGCAGGGCCATTAACAACAGCAACAACAGCAACAACAGCAACAGCAATAAATATGTGGAACGCACATGCTAAAATATCTACACTCATTCAGTTATTCACATACATATATATATTCACTTATTCATTGAATATCGAATATTGTACAATATTTTATTGAGGTGTTAATTAACTTTGGCTGGTCACTAAAAAAAAAAAATACTATTAATATATTAAATTAAATTTTCAGTTTTTATTATTTTTTACGCCCCCTTTTTATATGTATTTTTGGTAAATAATAGCATCTGTGTGTGTGTGTGTGTTGGGGGGGGGGTTTACGAGCGATATCCCCGGCGTCTCGTTTGACTCACTGTGCATTGGAAATGGGCGAGCGTTACGTGATGAGAATACATTTCCATATACCATATACCATATATAACTATATAGCATATTCTGGTTTTGGGCGGGCATTTAGTTACGTTAGAAAGCTAAAGGAGCTGCGCTTATTATGGCCCTATTTGGTTACGACAATTCTTAACGCTTAACGGCATAAATTGTCTCCCACAAAACAAAAACAAACAAAATGACATCAACCAAACATTTGATTGGCTTTCGTTGCACCTTTTTTTGAGATGTGACAATTCGTTTTGAGGGAATAAATGAATCGTACCAAATATGAGTATGAGTTAAACAACAAATATAAATGATTCATATTTTTGTTTATTTTTGCTTAACAAGCTTCACGTATCAACCATATTTGGTTGCAATTTCTTTGCAGTGTTTTCAATACGCATACATTATGTTGTTCTGTTTTTAAATGCTGTTTGCGTTCAGAAAACAGGGTATACGCAGTTCAATTAGCATTTTTTCAGCCTTGTACAGGGTATCTCATAGTCAACCACTATCGACTTGTGCGCTTTTCTTAAACAACATTAAAAAACAGAACAACATTCGACATTTTTCATTTGCCAGGACTTACAGCCTGCAGACTCTGGTCGTTAGATGGCGCCAGCAATAGTTTCGCTGTTTCGCACTTTATCAAATATTATGTGGTCTAACTTTTGCGTTTATTAATTAATATTAATGCAATTTGTAGCATAGTATTAAGAGTATATTATTTTCGAATATATATTTACTTAACGTCATAATACCTTAAGCGTCACACTTTAATGAGCTGAGCTTATAATCAGGTAATTGACCCAACACCTTTTGTGCAATTATTATTAATGCTTTAATTGTCGGATTGCTGTCAAATTGTGTGATGCAAGCACAGCATTAAATCAATTAGTAATTCGCGAGAAATATACAAAAACAAATTTTAAAATTCTAAACTCTTTCGTTGCCTAGTGCTGTGATCTTTCACAGAAATCTCACTTCTAAGTCTCTTCAGCAGCTTCAAGTTAATTACTAATTAGCAAATCTTTGCTCTAATATCAGTTGAAGCTATGCCAAACATATATCACTTTCTAATGTGGCCACAAACGGGGCCAGCGGTTGTGCAGTTTATGGCCAAAAAGCAATTCGCACATTAGACACAGGCCAGAGCAGTCATCAGCTAAATTTGGCTAAAAACAACAACAACAAGTGTTAGTCGCTCAGCTACGCATGATCTTGAACTACATAAATAGGCGTATTGTTGTTGCTGTTGTTGTTGCAACGCATTTAGTGGCATCTTAACTAGACTGTGAAACTAAATGTAATGTAAACTTGGAGTCGTAACCTCGCTTAGGTGCGACTCTATGGCTTGAAGTTAGATCTAATGCGTGGGTCGGCAAACAGGTTCAAGTCGGGCAGCAGCATCATCATCATCATCATCATCATCATCATCTGGCTCATCATCATTAACTGCAACCCCAAAATCGTGTTAATTAATGCGAATTTTTTGGACAAACCCAGCGAAATCTGCGATACTTTCAACAGAATCGACAATTTCGACTTCTGTAAATTGTTAATTCCGTACTTAAGGTTTATTATTATTATTATTATTATTTATTTATACTATTGTTGTTGCTGTGTATTTTCTTTGTGTGTGTTTTGCAATCAGCAAACACTTACGGCTTCTCTTGTTCTGCTGCTTTAACTGCTTTAACGCTATATGGCTCAAACGTAGATTGTTTTCCAAGTAACTTAAAGCCGGTTTTTTGACTTGTTGTTGCTGTTGCTGTTGCTGTTGTTACCGACGACCTACGGGTCTCTTTGTTGTCTTTTTATTTTGTTGTCATTTTGTATTCTTTATATATATATATATATATACATATATTTCAAAGCGTAGACAAACAGTCAACAGTCGCTCGCATCGCGTCATAGTTTGTAAATGTATCTTCAAATTGATTGAGCTGCTTGCGCATAGATACAGCTACAAAATATTGTTTCTCTGCTCAAATTTGTTAGCCCAGAACATTGGCAGCAGTGCGTGGGCGTTCTACTGTCACTGTCTTTACATATCTAGCGAACTAACTGAATGTATCTATGCTTAACTGTGGGCAGAACTAGTTGCCATTCTCATACAGTCAGTCATTCCTTTGTTTTTGGCCAATATGCAGCTAACTTGGCTAATGTCAAGCACATATTTTCCCAGCGCATTTTTGGACAGTTTTTTATTATTATTATTTTGATATTATTTACATATCAAATTGGATTCGCAGTTGATTAGACTCAACACATATGACATCATTAGGGCAGCGCAAACAAAAATAATAAAAATATAAATATAAATATTGTATATTAAAATTAAACGAAAGCAGACCCAGGGGGGTTTCCCCTTCTTTACCTATCCAATATATATATATATAAATATAAATTAATTAGCTTTTGTTGATGACTTTAATGAAATATGAAATGTTTGCGAAACTTACATAGATTTGCTTTGTTTCGTGTTGAGTTAGGAAACCCCTATGAAAGTATAATTACTTGGCTATTAATAACTATAATATTTGGCCAGAGTCTTTGGCCAAATGCTGCTGGTGTGTTTCCCCCATCTAAAAAAAAAATACAACTTTGTTAATGTCAGCTGTGTTAAATTGTTAGAATATTTAAGTGTTTTGTGCTGGAAAACTTTCGCTATTCTGAGATCTGAAACAACAGCTGATGATACGAAGCTGCATTATAGATTTATTGTGCCTTGTCATGTGCTTTAATTGGCACATCATTAATCTATGTGGATTGCAAAGCAGACAAGAGTCACAAGTCACAAGTCAGAGAACAGAGGACAGCGGACAGAGGACAGTAGAGCGAAGTCGATGGCGAGTTAAGTGGATGTCAAACATTTGCACACTTGAGTAGTCAACTTGCAACTTAATGCCGCATCTGTCAGTCAAGCGTGTGGCATTGTCTACAGGCTTTGTCGCCCTTTTGTCGCCCCCTTTTGTCGCATTCATCCACAAGCAGCCAAACAAGCCAAGTTGACTTTCAACTGGGTCAGCATCGATTTTTAGTATGCGACGTGTCACAATTATCGTTGGATTCGACGAGTGCCTGCACCCCCTCCCTTGCCCTCTCCCCACCCCAAAAAAAAAAAGGGTCAAAGGGCATGCCGCCAAAAGTGGAGCTCAATTTGCGAATGCACTCAAAGGACACGCCAGCTTCTGCTTCGTCGCATCCTGAATATTAATTTCAAATGCAAAAGTTAAATTTTTGTTGCGCTGTGGCAAGACACAAAAAATTACAAAATATAATGCTAGCAAATTCTGCTGCAGTTTGCTAGCCACAACATACACACAACACACACCACAATCCACACACACACACAAAGACAAAGACACATGGCCAGCAACGGCATGGAAACGTGCCAAGTTGTTGTCTGTTTGTCTCTCTGTCTGTTTGTTTGTTTGTTTGTTTGTCTGTTTGTTTGTTGTCATACATACATTTGGGTGTAATTTTGGAACAAGTGTCGCTGGTTGCCCTGCAGTTGCCTATGCTAAGCCTCTCTGCGACTGTTGACCTCTCTGGCAGCGCATTTAGGATGCGGATTTTTGGTGCTGCAATTGCAATTGCAACTTTATCTGTATCGCAAACCAGCCAAAAGGAAGGCAACAAATAAGCGCATGGCACATGAATAAACACACAAATTAAGTTGTGTAAGCGTAGAATGCTTGCATACCCTGTAAAGAGCGATATAGCAAGTGTTCCACACATACTCTTTACTCTTTAGTAATGCAATATCACCTTTAATATTTGTTTTGTTACTTTAGTTACTATTTTCAAGTAAAGGGTATTCTGCAGTCTATCATGCCATTCCCTTTTCTATATTTCCCCTTTATTATAATTAAGTTACAGCACATGTATAACCTCAGTACAGTTAATAATCCACTTAAATATGACTAATTACAGGGTGTCATTATACGCGAAGTGGACGACGGCGTGCGCTGTGAGCAATGCAAGTCAGAGTGTCCCGGTTTTGCGGCCCACGATTGGAGGTGAGTTCATGTACTTCACTTTACCTGAATATAACAAATATATCAATTGCGTATACGCCATGTAAACGCGCATTTATTTCTCTTTTTAAATGCCGCGCAATGTTTGCAACGCGCTGTCACCATATGCGGACACCACTGTAAAAGCTTTCGCTTAAGCTTGCCTACGTTTCAGCTTTGAAGAACTGCCGCTAGATGGCGCAGACAACACACCTATAAGGTTATTTTTAAATACTTTAGCTAAGCATGTCGATTTTCAGTATCAAATCAATATTTTTTTGGCAATTTACCCACCCCTTCTGTCCCCACCCCTTCTGGCCCCATTCATTTCGGTCATTTGTTTTGGCCCACAGATAAATAAATAATGCGTCATCGTTGCCAACAAAAAAAAGTCTTCGGCAGCCGCAGCCAAAATTATTTTCGATCATAAAACTTGAAAGAAAAACAAAATTTAAATTTAAACGGCAAAACCGCCAATCTGAAGGCGTCGTTTGTGGGCGAGATTTGGCCAAAAAAATTGGTATGACCAAGTGCAACGGCATGCTAAAATAATTATTAAAATTTATGGCATTGCAGCAGCAGCAACAAATACGGAATTTATTTAATTAGTTTTGCATTTCGATGGCCCCACTAATGAGGCAATTGATGTACATTTAATTGTTGTACGCAAAGAATTATGCAATTCTGCGTGAAAATGCGAACGCGAATACAAATCGTTTTGCCAATTGGCACAAAAACACTTAACAGTCTCTTCGTCACTTCAGGCGGCCCCCAACCGCCCCCCTGCCCATGCTGGCCACAAATTTAAATTACGCTATTAATTTGTGAAATTAGTTTGTCTGACTGTTTTGCTCTCTTTTGTCTAACTGTGGTTTTGTTCGCATTTTCATTTTGTTGCTGGCCGCACGCCAAATTCGTTGAGCCGGGACAACGGGGCGGATACGTAATCGCAACTTCTGATGATTTCGCTGCTCGTGTTTTCAGCTTATTCGATTTGTAATCACCGCACATTTCTCCTGTATGTTTTTATATTTCGCTATAATTCATTTGTTTAATTTGTTTTAGTTCATACCGTTTTTATGGGGTCCTGGTTGACTTTAATGACAAAGAATAAACACGAAACTGAATTTAATATGTTAATTAACTTTTAAATCAATCATTGGCAATTTTTCCATTGTGCTGCAGGTAATTAAATTGATGAAATCATATATCAATATTGTCCAACAAAGAACGAAATAATGCAATTATAAATAAATATGTTAGCAGAAAAGATTTTCAAGCATTAATTAGCATAGTTAAAATTCCAAATATGTATTAAGTTGCTATTTTGAGTGAATACCTAAAAAACAATAACAACACTATTATCTATCCCATAAAAAACTCAGCATGACAGCCAAACTTTTTGCACTGCCCGCTGGGGGGCGTAACAACAGCCCGCTGTGTTGCGATCGTGCTATCTTCACATTGACTGCTTCACTTCGATCGTCATTCGGCTAACTGGTCGGCTTGCCGTTCGGCTGCTGTTCGCTTCACTTGCAGCAACAACGGCAATTAAAGTGTAATTAAAGACCTTGACTTGCTTTTATTTTGTGCTCTTGTACTTTGTCTCTTTCACCCACTTTGCTCTCAATTCTAGTTGGCTTTGAAAGCTTTAGCTTTAAATTGATTCCGATTGCGACAATAAGAGCTTGAGCATGAGTGTACACTTCCATTTAAATGTTGCAATTGGCGCTCAGCTTTCGGGTTCAGCTCAAGTTCACACCGTTAACTCAAGACAGCGCGTGCAGTTTTTGCAGCACTTTTATTGGGAGCTTAGGGACAGAGCTTGTGCAATGAACCAACCAAACGATGGCTGACATTGAATAAAACTGACAGACAGCCTGACTGACTGACTGACGGAATGACTGACGACCGTCTGCTTGTGGGCCTCGTGTTTATTCATACTTCGCCTATTAAGATTTTTATTATGCATTCGACGTTGTCTAACGGCGCTTCGTGCTCACTTTTGAGTTTCGCAGCATGCTTCTTCTGCTCTGCCTACGATTCGTCGTTTGCTTTGTGCTTATTTTTCTTTTCGACTCACGCTCAATTCTCGGCTTTGGCACTGTTTGCAAATTTTAGCAGTTGTTTTTCATCGTTTGCGCGTTGCCCACACGATTCGCTGCCGTTGAAATCAGTTCGTTAGTTAATGCAGGTGCATCAAATTAGTCGAATTTCAGTTGTAAATTCTGTCTCTGCACGAGGTTATCAGATAGTGCGCGATAGAGAGACTAGCTTTTGTAACACAGTCGCTCTCGGTTGATCTCTCTCTCTCTCTCCGACTCTCTTTCGATTTGTTTGCCTCCACGTCAATGCAAGGGAGAGAACGTGAGTGTGTGTGTGTGAGTGTAGTTTTTTGTTTATCGGCACACGCATTATATATGACCGCTATAGATAGCTTAGCAAATTGTCAAGTGCTGTCATTGTTTACATTTTAAAGTTGCGTGCGCAGTGGTTGTCGTAAAGTTGTTTTAACATGCGGCTGAAGTTGCAGTTGGCGTCGGCGTCGCCGTCGGCGTCGTGTGATGTCTTTGAAGTGCAGCCAGTATTGGTCAAGAAACAGCCAAAGTTTCCAACACGTGAACGTCACATGGCCATCAGACGTAAGAAATCATCAGCGCTTTTGTTTACCAACACGCCATCTTTCGGCAGCTCAGACAAGCAGCATGAGGAGCGGTGAGTGCAAAGAGTTCCTCGATATTCATCGTTAATTTACGAGCTTACTGGAAATGCAGTTTTATAAATTCACAAGATCGTTAAAGCTTATGCGGTAAATCGTTACACGTGCCAATCTCCCATCGCTAGTGATTCAACTACTATAATTGAATGAAAGTCCGACACTTTGCAACTGCCACGGGCGCATTTTATGAGTTATTGTGCGATAATTATGAGGGAATGAATTTTGCCGAAAAGTATTTTAATTGATCATCAATCTGGCGAAAAACATGGAAATGTGAAATAAACTTGAATGTCGATTTTTAGCTGCTGTTTTGCGTATTTTCGCACTCATTTCAGATATTTCGGATATTTTGTATGTTTATTGATGATATTTTTCATTTCGTGTGGGTAAAATTCACGATTTACAAATTACAGATCAAACATTTGATATTTATTTTGTTGTTGCCTTATTGCCTTATTGATAGTTAATTTACCGATCTGACGCAATATGTGTGTGTACTCGTGGTTGGATGTCAAATAAATCGTAGAGCTCAATTCCAAATGTATATTCGCACTCAAGAGCGATGTGCCCCCCATTAAACCCAATTAGTACCGCCGTCTCGTGTAGCTACAGAACCAAATGGATGACCCGGCGTGAGCCTCCCCCCCAAAAAAAAAATAGAACAGGAGAAATTAAAATATTTATTAGGGAATTGCACAAAAAACTTGGCGAAGATTTGGTTGTAGATGATGGCAAATGATATTTTACTGTTAACTAGAATAAACACATCAACATTTGGTCTGCTCATGTGATGTTTTTGCACAAATCAAGTCGAAAGTCGAACGAGTATATTATATAAATGAAAATATAAATATAAATGAAATTGAAAACATGTCTGGCTACCTGTATAGGCACATTATCTAATGTAAAGTAATGACCTTAATGGCCAAATGTATCTGCAAGATACGTGTATTTAATGTACTTGTAAGTAACATACGTGTACATATCTATGTTACGTATGTGTGTGTATATATCTGTGTTATGCGGATGATGTTGTGATTTTTGTGTGTTCCCTCAAGGCAGCTGTAATTAAAAACGGCAAATGACAGCCACATGTATCATAGACAGGCAGGTAAATAAACAAACACACAAAACAACGTAGTGAACACACATTAAATTTTTCGTAAGGTTCGAGCTGCTTTTGTATCAATATTTACCGCCCATCCGATCTATTGATAGATGGATTTTGTAATAAACAGTGCGGTTTGCCCAAAATTCATTTTAATTGCATATAATGCGAAATACAATCAATAGATAAATCGTAATATATGGTGGGCGTATTTTGAAGACAAGCCAAGTCCAAGGTTTATACGATTGGAGATAGAATAGAATTCAATTTGATATTCACTAATTAGACATCCATAAATAATAATAATAATAATAATAACAAAACTGTATTTCTTTTGAGCAGCCAATATATTCATGGCATCCATAAATGTGTGGGTTACGCTTAGTTCACCAAGTATCATAAATCTATCATAAATTTGTACCAAAGAACTAAGTACATATCTACATATGTACTTATTTATAATGTTTATAAATAATTAGCTTATTTTAAGCTAACAAATATGTTCTTCTCTTACCTTCTGCTTCTACATTTCATTTGTAACTTTTGTGTTTATTTTCACATCGATTCCAAAAATTTGGAATTCATTGAAAACAATCTGCAAATGTTTTATAAGAACTCTTGATATCTCTATAATTTTGGCTGTAATTTGTTTCTATCTCAGAATATTGCCATTGTTTTTCAGTTAATTATTAATTATTTATTGTTTTTTATAAAGCTTTAGCCGCTGTTTTTTGTAAACTATTTGTAAACTATCCTGAAAGTATGCTGTAATTTGTTTTGGTGAAATTTATGTGATTGTGGAATCCGAAACAGGTCTGGTATCATTGCAATTTGAAACATAACTTATGTCTTAGCTCGGCCAATGTATTTCCGCAATCAGGCGTAATATTTATTGCCCCAACATTTGCGTCTACGTTTTCTGCATAGCCAATATGTATCTTCGTATCTCTGTATGACATTCTTAAGCCCTGTAGTTAAAAACTAAAAGGGTATGTTAGTTTTGTCGAATGGGGAGTTTGGGTAACATACAGACGGAGAGAAGAGAAGAAGAGAAGAAGAGAGAAGAGAATAAAGTGTATATTATTATGCAGCATCAACTGTAGAGTCGATGTAACTATATCTGCTTGTCTGTATATCTTTATCAGAGTTTACAAATATTGGGGACAACATATTTTACAAGGTATCATGCTTTTTTTAAAGAATACTCACGTATGTAAGTAGAACGTAACGTACTTTAGCCATAATGTACTTTATAAATGACAAGTACAGGGTCTCTAAGAGTCTGGCTCGCGCGACTGCAGCCTTTCCTAGTAGATGTTGTTTAATGGTGCTGCTTATCAAGTTGATAGACAAGCAGGCGGCTGTGGCATTTTCCCCTCTCTCTTTCCCTTTCCCTGACATTCTCCCTCGGTCTCTCTGTCTCTCTCTTGGCCAATAGTTAATAATGTATGCAATTTGTAAGGCTTGGCTTGTCCAAACGTGCGCCTCTAATTAAGAGCGCGTTCTCTCTTTGCCACACAGAGGGAGTCATCAATCTTCAGTACACCTACGTAGGGAATACGAGGCTCGCTGACATGGCTCATATTGTTGCTCCCCCTGCCACTAAATTTGTACTCATAGTACAATTGAAACCAATTAATCATTTATGTTTACAGCGTGCGCGATTTGTGCATTAAAAAACAACAAAATCTCATAAATTACGCCCCGTTCCCCAAAGCACACAAATGAATCTATATCTTTTTCTCTCTGATCATCATCGAATTGAAAGGAGGGGTCTTTTGCTGGCGTCACAGCCAAAGTGAGATAGATGTACAGTTGGTCCCCCACATTGCGTGTGCTGTCCATCAGAGTGTGAGAGTCTTTTGAGGGTCTGTTGACTTCCATGAATGAAAACACTTGGCCACCAAACCAACCCAACCAATCACACCCAACCCAACCTATCAACACCCGTTGCCACACCCCCTCCACCCGACCCCGTCTAAACGTACCTGCCTCCTCTGTAATCGCTCAGCACTTTGCTCACTTTTGTATATTTTTAGTGCAAATATACAAATTTGCCAAAGTGCTGGCCAACTGAGCAGCTGAGAAATGAGAATAACAAGCGTTGAGGAAAGTTTTCAATACCGAAATTCGCATACACTTGACAATCCTAAAGGGGTTGCCAGCCTGCTCAAATGTGCATATCAAACATATTGACGTATTAACTCAATGGAGTTGAGGGAGAAGCACATAGGGGTTGAAGGGGGAGGCGAACATGAATACGAAAGAAGCTTGTCCGTTTGTCGTGACAAGTCGCGTCATGTCGCCTTAGCTAGAGTTGCCACTTTGATGATAGCGATAAAAGAACGTAAACAAAATCTTTCTGCATGCATTTCCATCTTCAGAAAGTATAGCAACTGTGATTAATTGAATCCTAACTAAGAAATGTCTTATTAACTGGAATAACAATAAAAACGTAACTTTTATTGGGCCAAAATCTCGTTATTAACCTCGTTTTATTAACTTGCTCTTGCCATATTCAATTCGTTTCTTCCCGTTTTCCGTAACGAGTGTACTAAGCTGTGGCATACACACTGCCACTGTTGCATGTACCCCATTGGTTAGGGTAGGGGTAAGGCGACTGGCCAGCGACTCGCGCAACATTCAATGGCATCATAATATTTTTACGGGCCATTTGCGTTGTCTTTATGGATTTTCTATGGTTGCTGACAATGTGCTTTCCCCCCACCCCCCGCGACCCCTTCTAATCTACGCCATGCCACCACTGTGATCCCCGTGGCATAAGCAACATTTCAATTGGCCTTTTTGGCTACTTAGTTGCGCGTTTGTTTATAAATACATGTAATTTGTTGCATGTTCAACTAATTCTCTTGGATGTGGTAATCAAAACAAGCAGCTTGTCGCAGCCATTTGATAAATGTGGCTGCCAGTTGGTCTGTGACTGTGACTGTGACTGTGACCTTGACCGCCTTTCCCCCGTTTCCCCTCGATTGCTGCAACGGAAGCGTGGCGTGCCACATCCCTGGTCTACATTTTGGGTAATGCCATCTAATAATAAATGCAATGTCTGCTGGCCATTAATTATCCGCTTGCCCTGGTATCCATATGCAGCTCCATTCCATATGCCATGCAACTCCACTCGACTCCGCTGTGAGGCAGCGAAGCGCGCTACCTGTTGACTCATTACCGTCCAAGTTGCAGGGCAATTCTCACACACGTGTGCAACGTGCGTCGTGTTAATGAAAACAAAACAGAAAAGCCAATGCAGTCGGTTTGCTAATGAACGGTTTGCCGGTAGACGCAGCTGCAGCGGTAGCGGCAGCGCCAACAACAGCAACTGCAGCAAGTGGCGTATCATTATCGCTGTTTGTTCCCTTCGCGCTCTCCCACTCACGTGCTCACGCTCTCTCTCATTGGTTGTCTCCCACGATGCGCGAGCTGTTCTTGCTGGTTGCTTTCTTTCAGACTCGCTAGAGGGAGCTTCGTTAACGCTACGCTTCGGCTGCGGCGGCGTCGTTCGGTACCGACAACAAACTACAGCTACAACAACAATAATAACCATAACGAGCCACCAGACCAGACGACGACGCCGACGCAGAGTTCAGTTAGAATTGAATTGTGTAACGGTGCGGTTGTCGCGCTCCCAACGCCCTTTTTTACTCGCTTCGCTAACGCGAGCGTTTTCCGCGCGACTTTTCGACGCGTTTTTAATTTGTTTTATTTGGTTTCGAGCATTTTGTTTACCTTTTGATGTGCGCGCAAAAGAGGTGCAAAAACACAATAAATTAAAAATTAAAATCAAATTTAATTATATGCATATAAGATGAAATGATATGACAACTTTACGTTTCTTATTCATTTGTTGACGTCTGTGTTTGGATAATTTTGTATCTGAAGTTCAAGTGCTCGCAAATTCTTTGCCTCATCTCATATTTTTGTGTGGTATCTACAAACAATATGCCAATTGTTGGCTGCCATATTTGTTTACAATTATCCATTTGTGGTTTTTGTTAGGCATAAACATGCGGAAATCTGTAGTACAAGCAGCCAAATCATGTTTGCTTTAATATGCCACAATATTTTGTGCAATTTCATTTGTTGTAGTTGTAGCTGTTCTTGTTGTTGTTGTTGTTGTTGTTGGTGTTGATGTTGTTGATGTTTTCTGTTGTGGTGACAAGCAGATCAGACCAAAAACAAAATTGGCAAGTGTCGGTCAACTGTTAACATCATGTTTACAATTACAATTTTACAAAAGATATTTTCAAAAATTTCCAAGCCATTTAGGAACACACTTGTTTAAGTTTATTATTTGCCTGGCAAAATGGCTGAGGGGTTGCTTAGCTGCTGTTGGCAGAGCAGCTGTTTGATCTGCTTACCCTTTTGATATTTGAAAAAAAAAGAAATAAGCTCATATTGTTTTATTATTGCCACATCTGTTTATGCAAAAATATAGACGTACGGCTCTTTGAGACAATGGAAAAATATGTGTATTTCCCGTACAACAACAACAACAAGAACACACATTATATAGTATTAGTCTTTGTTTTAAATTAATGAAGCAAACGTCATATAAATTTCTCAACTAAACTCAATTAGTATGAATCAATTTGTCGATAAGATAAGAAGTTTAGTTTACCATAGACAAGATATAATTCTTAGGACAACGTAATACTTTTCTTATTTCTAAAAATATATATAAATTCTTTTAAATTTACAACACATTGTGAGCAGATTTCGCGAAAATGTCATCTCCTCTCAGCTAAAGGGCGAGGAAAGTAAATCCAAAGCAAAAATAATGTGCATGCAAGGCCATAATAATTCACAAAGCGCAATGCAATTTGGCATTTACATACATACATACACATATAAACAAAGTAACAGTTGCAAAGGAAAGTAATTCTTACGTATATGTATGCATGCATTTGTATTTGTGCATCTGCAAGTCATAAACCATTAGTAATGCTGCTCCTTCTGCGCTGTCATCGCTTGAGCAGCAGCAGCAGCAGCAGCAGCAGCAGAAAGAACAACAACAACTACTATAGCTGAACATCAATCTGGGGGGCTCTACTAGCACTCGCACTAGCACTCAGTCTCTCTTACAGTCCACTCTTAATGCTCTTCGCCTGTCTGTGCTTAATCTCATTTCCCTTTCTGCAGCATACATATGTTAATTATTTACCTTCATGGAGCGATATTATCATTGGTTTGCTGCTCACTGATTCAATTAGTGGTTGCCATCCATACGCATAACTTATAAACTTATTTACTTAGTTATGTAGGCCAGTAGCCGCCGTAAAATGCATTATTCTACGGCTCTTTGTTGCTGTCGTCGTAATCGCATTAAAAGTCATTTAATCGAAAGCGAAAAGAGAGCGCATCGCGTGGGTGAGCGAACGCTTAAGCTTTGAGCTGGCTATCATTCTCTATCTGCCGCACTCTCACATACACACCCACACACACACACACAGACAGACACACACCTTGCGCTCAGCTCGGCACTGCAAGCTCATAATTGAGATTTGTTGCACTCCAACGTTGACTTTTATGCGCGCTTTTATTGTTTATTGTTTATGGCGCAACATGTTCAATTATAGTGGAAAATTGGATTTTGCTCTCCCAGCGGGAAGGAAGGTCAGTGCAAAAAGTGTGTGTGCGCTGCATGCGAAACCAGCAAATAGGCAAAAGCCAACAATCCAGCAAATAGCAGACAACAGACAGCAACCAGCAAACAGCAGACAGCAGGCTGACAGAATAGTAGTACTTGTGCTCTGGAAATTGAAAGAGAGCCCTTCCCGTTTAGGAAAAACGTCAGTTTGTCGCCGAAACTTTTCCAATTGCTCGCCCTTTGCGCATAAGCATATAAATGAAAGTGACTTTGGGGCTTATCAATTGTAATTGTTGAATGTGGCTGCTGTCCCTGCATCTCCCTTCACCTAAACGAAAAAAAAAGTGCCAAATGCTGCGGGCAACAACAAAAGCTGTCGCCTGTCTATGTGTATCTATGTATCTTTGTGTGTGTGTGTGTGCGTTTGTATGTAGAGCACTTGCTGGCTTTTAATTACATTTATCTGGCAGCAAAACTTTGGCAGCGACTTCTTCGCTTTCCGTTTTTGCCGTGTGCGTTATGTTCTAATACCCTGTATTTCTAAATGGCAACAGGAGTATTTTTGCTTAGAAATCCAATCAATACCTTAATGACTTGCATATCTATTTATGCGTTAAGTTGGCTGCACTTAAGCATATCTATAAAAGTTAAGTTGTCTGCTCTTAAGCCGATCGAAGGACGTTAAGTTGGCTGCTTTAAGCGTTAAATTGGCTGCGTTGAAACATTTCATTAAACTAATTAAGAAGCATCTGTGAAAAGCTATCAAATAATTGTAACGCTTGAGCACGTTTATTAAATAAGTTAAACGCTTTGCTTACAGAGTATCTTTGTGGTTTGCCACTAGATAGCGTTGTCTCCGTTGATTGGCCTATCAGTTATAATATAATTTTGTGATTTTGTCGCAATTCAATTAAATAAATGCTGTGCTATTTTCGTTGATAAACGCATAACCGTGGCTAAGTTGATATATAGCAAACTGAATACGCACATATGTAGTCTCATTGTCACTGGCTTTAATCTGAAATGAACACGTTTTAATGGCATAATAATTGTTTATTTTGCGATAACGTTGCGCATCCCGCAGCAATGGCAGAAACAACAATGACTACTTTATGGAACAAACAAGAACTGAGATTATTTACATAGTACGGCTCTCTGACACAGATGTGAGAGGTGCATTGCCACTCTTATCATCAGGAGATAGATAGAGCAGAAAATAAACATAACAAACTGAAGCGACGAGCGAAATTTCGTCTTGGCGTATCTTTGACATAGAAATCTACAAACTTTTACCTTAGATCATTTTTTGGTATCAGATATTTGCATACTTAATGAAGCCCCGAAGGGACGCACAAAACTGTTTAGAACTGTCTAAGTTTATTGAGCTCTCTCGCACTTTCATTCCAAAAACAAAAATAAGATTAAATAGATATTTCCTACAATGAATTTGAAGAATTTGCTTGATTTTGTTGTTCAATTTTATTGCCATTAACAGACAAATCAAAGAAAAAGCAATACGCTTACTCATCATACCCCGTTGGGCTAAGCAAAATCTCTTTAAATTAAAGAGATTGTTATCTAAATTATCGGTTTGACCCCAAAAACAGAAAAAAAAAATCTTTTTGCTTCACGAAGATGCTGAAAAATTATTCATACGTTAAGAAACATAACTTGATCTTGATCTTGATGGCAGTGTGCACAAAGACATTACGAATAATATGAATCATACACGTACAATATTTCCATATAATTATTTGTGCCATGTTTGCATTACTTAAGCCAGAACTTCCACTCGCCCCCAGCAAACGTCTCCAGTCTCCAATCTTTGTCCATTCGTTGACTATTTTGCAAACCTGTTGCATTTTCCGCATTGATGTCGTGAGCAATTAGCAACAGTTCCTCAATTGGCGCTTAGTTCTGTTCATATCAAGTCTATAAAAGGTCATCGAGCTGTTTTTTTTTTTTGCAGTGTATATTTCTATCTCCCCTGACTACATAATTGTTAAGAAATCAGCTCCCATCGGCTTATCTGACTCGAGCATTTACTCATGGGCTATTTTTTTTTATTTTTAACATTATTACGTACTTAGAGTTATTTCATTTCGTTTCACTTTCGTGGCGGTTGACAATCTTTTCGGTTTGCCTTTTTCCTGCCATTCCCCTCCGCCACCATCCACATTTTCGATGACATCACACAATCCTCACAATTCTGTGAGTGTGTCTGTGTGACAGAGGCCTTTACATTAATCTTATCAGAAAGTTGCCTCTTGGCATGCACTGATGCCTTTAGCGTTAACTTTGCGTTTACCTTTACCTTTACCTTTAACTTTACCTTTAACTTTACCTTCATTTGATGGCAGTTTCTTTGAGTGCCAACGAATAGCTTTTATACTAAAGTGCTGGTCATTTGGCTTGGATCGGTAGCTGGCATGGCATTTGGCCATATGAGCTCATGGCATTTACGCATTTGTGTGGGTGTATTTATGACGCTGATTATTTTTATCTAATTGAAAAATAAGTAAACAGTCAATTAATTGCAATGCTCCAGCCGCAATTCCACAACAGAAACTAAGCATTTATTTTTTACGTATGTAAATAAATATTCGATAGTAAACAAAAGAATCATTTAAATGTATCTTCAATTTGTGAGCAGATGAATACAGGTTAAGTTAACACCTTAATCAAAATGTCAATGAGCAAATAATCCACAACACACAACAAGACGTGCTAAATGAGAGCTGTTTAACTTATTCTGAGTTTCTTCTTAATACGATTCGAGGCGCCCAGCTGCTTGAGAGGCCGTTCCGAAGACCAAAACAAACCCCAAATTTGATGAGTCAAACAGAAAAAGCAGAAACAGAAACAGAAACCGAAACAGAAACCGAAACAGAAACCGAAACAGATACAAAAATACAAATACATAAACACAGTAAGAACGGCTGAAACTTAAATTAAATGCGGGAGAAAGCAAGTTAATTTAAAAGTGAAATAAAACCAAAAATAATAAGCAGTAATAATCATAATAACAATAAAAAAATATAAAGTAAAAAAACAACAGGCCAAGTTCTCTGCCGAGTGCGAAGTGCAGTTAACTCAAAGTTGCCGTAAAGTATCGTTAAGTCAACATAAAATGGTGAAAATGCTCGACCTGGACCGTCATGCTGAGTGCCCCCTGTGGGCGGCATTAGCTTCCGATGTGCCCTGGACGGGTATGCACTATGCGTGTCTCAATGTCCTCAACATTTACTGCAAAGTATTCGATAGAAAAGAAATTTACGATCTCATTGTAAGGTAAGCGACCGCAGTATGGCATTAAATGAATGAAAGCTGCCGCTAGATGGCGTCCGCTAGCGAGCTTTCGCTGACGCTGTGCAAAAACGGCGGTAATTAATTGCAATCTATGCACTCTACACACTTGGGATATTTTGAATTATTCAAATGATTTAGATAAATAAAGAAATTATACTCTGTAATTAAGCATTGATATTTTCCCACATTAATACATAATGTTTTCCGCTCAAGTATATGCAATATGCTGTAAAGGGTGGGAGTAGAGCAATACAGCTCTTATTGTGGGTGTGTGAGTGAGCCTGCTGTAGTTAGCATCCACAGTGTTATTTAGTGTGAACAGTTAGGCGCGAGTGTGTATACGTATGTATGTGTATGTGTGTATTGCTGCAGCCTGCGTACGCTAGAATCCACAGTCTGCAGCTTTAATCGAGAGAGTGAGAGAGCACTGCATTGTTGGCTCTCTATACATTTTTGGGATCAATTAGTAGAGCTCGCTGGAGTTAACATCCACAGTGGGCGATATAGTCAAAGTAGAGTCCACAGCGCTGGCTTATGCTATGTTTGTCATAAATCATCTGTGACATTCAAATGTTTAATTATGTTCTATTACGCTTTATGGTTTCAGGAAGACTTGTCAGTCCTGCAAGTGTCCGCGAGAAGCGCATGCCATTTATCAACAACAGACGACCAATGTGCATGAGAGATTGGGTTTCAAGTTGGTTTCGCCAGCGGACTCAGGTGTGGAGCCACGAGACTTGGGCTACACGTGGGTGCCGCCAGGAGTGCGTGTCTCCTCCAGGGTTAATCGTTATTTCGATCAGCTGCCCGAGGAGAAGGTGCCGCGTTTGGGCAGTGAGGGAGCGCGGGTGCGAGAACAGCAGATCTCATATCAATTGCCCAAGCAGGATCTTTCGCTGGAGCATTGCAAGCATTTGGAGGTGCAGCATGAGGCCTCGTTCGAGGACTTTGTGACGGCGCGAAATGAGATTGCATTGGACATAGGTGAGTAGGACATAAAGAATATGCGAATTTCTTGATTGATGAATGAATCTTGTCCAACTTATTGTTGCAGCATATATCAAGGATGCGCCATACGATGAGCACTGTGCGCACTGTGATAACGAGATTGGGGCCGGTGAACTAATTGTGGCCGCACCCAAATTCGTGGAAAGTGTCATGTGGCATCCAAAGTGCTTCACTTGCAGCACCTGCAATGAGTTGCTGGTGGACCTCACCTACTGCGTCCACGATGACAAAGTCTACTGCGAGCGTCATTATGCGGAAATGTTGAAACCCCGCTGCACGGGCTGTGATGAGGTGAGTGCCTGTTCATCAACAAATTGAACTGCCAACTTTACCCCACTGCCCCCTTTTCCCCTTTTCGGCCCTTTCCCACATACACATGCTGGGCTAATGACTCGACGCGATTTCACTTCCATTCGCTAAGTAAAAATTGCTTAGCACACTTTCAGGCAGCTTTATATTTATTCTAGTTTTTTAATTGGAACTCAACACTCGGTGTTCGCTTTTCCTTTAGTTTTTCCGAGCTCTGCTTTTATTGTCTGTCGCACGCAGTCATCTTTAATGGCCGAGGTGTGTCCGTTTCCCTACCCCAACTTCCTCCCTTGTTGTCTCTCGCTCTATCTCTGTCTATGTTGCTGAGTGTTTTCATTGAACTTCATATGTTGTGCCATTAAAAATGTGAGCGCTTCCCTTGGCCACATTGCACATTGGCCATTACCAGGGCTAAAATGCGACAATGCCAACTGACAGTTCATTTGAGACATTGGCTCTTGACGTGTTGACATCGTGCGTACGGCACGAGATTTTTCCCGCTAAGTGAGTAGCAATCATACAACGAAAAGCCAAGAAAAAAAGTCATAAAATCTGATTTAGAAATGTGTTGTCAGTGCTAAAAATATAGCTGAGCAAAATGTTAAGGGCAATGTTGCAAATTCTTAGATAATCTAAGGTTGTTTTATATAATAATTGAAAATTATTTCATTTAATTAAATTTATTACGTAATAATTTTTAATATTTTTATACGGTTTTTCTAATTTGTAAATTTATTCATTACTTGTTAAAATTTTACAAATTAATTTTACAATTAACTTTAATTGACAAATTAATATTTCTGATATCTCTAATGAAATCTGCTTTAAATAAATTTTTAACTTCTTGAAGAATATATTATTGAAGTAGAGCTCTAGGATAATAATAATATTATTATAATTTTGAATAATATAATAATGTTTTTATAATTTTAAAAGAAATTATAGATTATCAGAAAATGAAATAGCTTAGGAAAATGTTGATCTTCTAAGCAAACATTTGCGTAAATAATATAAAAACAATCTGAGATTATCCATCTATTTGATTAGCTCTCTTTCATTTGGCATTGAATATAACATTATGTTCTATGAGGCGTTGGTCAATCGGTCACGCCCCCTTCTTGTATGCTGTCAAGCATTCATTCTCATTATTTTTTTATTTTTTATTATATTTTGTCTCTTTTCTTCGATCGTCACACACTTTCGCTTTCAGCACAAACAAATACAAAAGAACAAAACACAAAATACAAACTACAAATTACAAACAAATAGACAGACGACGACCCATTTATTTTTGGCACATTTCTCAGATATTTATGAGAAAAACAAACACACAAATAAAAAAAAAAGAAGATACAAAAATAGTTTTTCTTTTTTTTTTATATTTTATATTTTGTATTATTTATTTGTATATTGTTAAATTGCTTGAAAGCGAAAAAAGGCGAGAACGCATTGAACTGAATGTTGTTTATTATGTGGCAATTAAAAGAGATTATGCTGCGGGCTGTTGCCACAATTTATGGCAGCAACAACTGCGGCAAGTCGGCCACAGCGACGCGACATTGGCAATGCAACAAAACGCAAAGGCCACGCAAAAAAAAAAAAAAAAACATAAATAGCAAAATGCGAAAAACGAAGAACGAGTAGCGTAAAACGAAGCAAAATAAATGCGAATATGCGAAAAAAAAGAATATGTGAAACAAGTACTCATAATATTCATACGAATATTCATTTGAACATTCATTCGCAATTTACATGGCGCGCTGATTAGAAACGTTGTTCCGTTGGCCAATTTCGATTTGTCAATCTGTTGCCAAAATAGTTGCACATACCTCAACGCTGTCTCTCACCCCTCACCCCGTCGTATGTTCTCTCGCTCTCTCTCTCTCTCTCTGTCTCTTTCGCTCTGTGTTGTTGCTCTTGTTGTCGCCAATTAGCGCCTGTGCCGCTGTTGTGTGAATCACTTGAGTGTCGGGCCCTTAGTCAGTCGCATTAATCAGTTGCAAGACGATCGATTAACTGGCAACAACTGTGTGTGCCTCCGCCGCGTGCAACTGACTCAACTCTCCGGGTGTCCCCTCACCCCCCACCGCCCACGCAGTGAAAAGTGCTAAATATCATAAGATTATAAATTCATTGAATAACTTTTCGCATATGAATTATTTTTTGCTGAATTTTCCTCAACGCGAACGGCGTTCATCAATTTTCGCACGATTTTCGCGCAGTCGAAAATTTTAATCGAATTACCTAATCACTTGCCCTGAGTGCCGCGAGAGTGAGTGTTTCTGAGTGTCGTGTGAGTGTCTGAGTGTTTTGCTGCGAGTGCGTGGTGTATTTTATATAACATAACACAGGCCACTTGCCCACATCCCACATTGCATTTGTGGCTGGCCTGGCAGACACTACTCGACTGCTGGGAGGATTACGCAAGCGAGAACGGGAACGAGAAAGGGAGCAGCATGGCGGCTGAGGAGGCGCTAACCGGCGTCGGGGAGCTTCTCTTTTCGCTATTGATTGGCTATCTGGGCGCTTTGGAATTCGCGTTTGTGGCACGTCATCTTTATCACTGGACATGCCGGCATCCGGACACTCAGGAGGCCATTGATGCCGCTGCGGATGCTGAGGAATTGCCACGTCTGCGTGATCGACTGGACAAGGAGTTGGCTGAGGCAGCGGCAAGGGAGGCAGCCGCTGGCAACAATGTAATGCAGGATGGAGTCCTCTATAGCAATGGCTTTCGTGTGGAATCTCCGGATGACAAAAGAAAGGCATTGGCAGCCGAGTTGGAGCGACAGCGGCAAATTGAAGAGGAGACACGCAAACAGCTGGCGGAGGCCGAATCTAAATTGGCCGAGGAACGGAAAAAAGGCCGAGCAAGAGCGTTTGGCAGCTGAGGCGGCCGAAAGTGAACGAAAGCTGTTTGAGGCGGAAAAACAACGTGAGGCGGCGCAACGAGAGCGTGAGGAAAACGAAAGAAAACTCATTGAAGCAGAGAGACAACGCGAAGAGCAGGAAAGGCAACAGGAAAGAGAAAGAGAACGTTTAGAAAACGAAAGAAAACTCATTGAAGCTGAAAGACAACGCGAAGAGCAGCAAAGGCAACAGGAAAGAGAACAAGAAAGGGAACGAGAACGTTTCGAAAACGAAAGAAAATTGTTGGAAGCGGAAAAGCAACGCGAACGTGAATGCGAGGAAAATGAAAGAAGAATGCAAGAGGAGGAAAAACAACAACGCGAACAAGAGGACAATGTGAGAAAACTGCAAGAGGCAGAGCAACAACGCGAACTCGAGGAAAATGAAAGAAAATTGCAGGCAGCAGAGGAGAAACGTCTTGAAGTAGAACGCCAAAGGGAACTTGCCCAGACGGAGGCAGAGAGACGCCTTCTGGAGGGCGACGATGAGCAGGCGCAGCGCGATGCAGAGATTGTGGAGCGATTGTTGGCCGCGGAGCGAGAACGTAAGTTCAGTGCAACAGAAAGTGAACTGGAGGAGGAGGCCATTGTCCTGGAACAGTCTCGTCGATTGGCAGCCAGCAAATCGAATCTCGAGAGGAAACAAAAGTCCATTGAGGAAAATGCTCGTCTATTTATGGAGGCAGAGGAGGAAATGGTGATGCTGCATCAACGCATGTTGGAGGCAGCACAGGCGGAAGAGGAGACGAAGTACGCTGGGGCCATACCCGTTGTGGAGGAACCTTGCATCAGGAAGATTCTGCCACCACGTTTCGAAGAACCACATATTGAGCAGTTTGTAGAGGAACCTATCGTTGTGCAGCGTGTGAAGACGCAGCTTGGACAGGGCAGCGGCAGTGAGGATCCCTACATGGTTAAATCGAAGACGTTAATGTTTCCTGGTGTATCCGATGGGGGTTCCTCTGTCGATCCCAATTCCAGTCAACAATCCTCGTTTAGCGCTCAGCTCTCCGACGATCAGTCGCATCTGTTGACGGAGGAGGAGCGTCAGGAACCAGAGGGGGAGGATAATATGCCGGATGTGCAGTACACCGAGGACTATCTGCGATCCCTTGATGGTATCAAAAGTCGCCCACTAGTCAGGGAAGATGGATCGGGTCGAAGACGTGCCTTTAAGAAGCGACGTTCGAGTGGAAGTTCCAATTCCTCGCGTGACTCCCGAGCTTCACGCGATGAGGAGCTCAAAATGTTCACTTCTCTGGAGGAAGAGGAACTGCGACATGGCGAGAAGGCCGACTACAATCCCATCAAGTATACGACAGAGCCAACGCTGCGTGTGAAGACCCATCACAGACGCCACAAACGAAGTCCTGGCAAGGATGTGATACCGCCAACAGATGCATCTGCTTTACTGGAAATGCTGGGCGAGGAAAGCATAAATCCTTGGGGTGAAGTGACCCCCGAACATTATAAGGACACGGAGTTTTGGAAGCGTGAGAAAGCCTTGTCCATTGACGAGGAGGAACTGGATCTAGAGAAGCAGGCCTCCGGCGAAGAGGTTGTCGAGCTGGAAAAGAACAAACCCAAGGCATCTTCATTCGAGGAGGCGACCAATGAGCAAAATGAGCTGGCGGCCACAACGTTACTCAAGCAGCTTTCCAAGGAGCAAGTGGTGAGTGATTGATCAAGAAAGGATTATTTGAGAGAGTGTCTAATAATCAGTTAATACGCCAGGACAAGGACAGCACGGAGAGCTCCAAGACAACGGAGTCAAGTGGCAGCGGCGACATCAAATCCAATGTAAGTGCGTTTAGGCCAAGTTACCGCTAGTTGGTCTGGCTTCTTTGCTTGCTTTAATCGCTTTCCATTTGCCTTTCTTATGCCTATCTATCTGCTTCCGCTTCTGCTTCCGCTTTTCGCTTCCTGCTTTGCTTTTAAAGCTGCAAGCCTCCCCCTATAACGGAGGAACAGCCCCGTCGCAGTTCTCCCGGTCTCCGACGCAGTCCACGCATCGATGAAATGGATCATTATGAGGAACGTTGGCGTCAATCGGAGGAGGCAAGTCACTCGACCAGCCAACCGCCCAGCATCTCCGTCCAGCAACCCGATACGGCTCCATGGCGAGATCAATACGGACTTCTCATGGAGGGTATTAGTGACTTCTATGATTTTACTGCATCGATAAATCCCTCTAGATCGCGTCCCACATCCCGTAATTCTTCACCACAGCCCAAGAATGTGGCCAATTGCATGGATGTTGATAATGAGCACACGCTGGAGGTCTATGATGATACCCAAGATGGTCTAATGGCTGGGGAATTGAACTGTGAACTTGTGTTGCAAATGCTAGAGACAACTTTGAATGGAAATGAGATGCATGCAGAGCAACTGCAGCTTCAGAATGTCGCAGATGATGTGAAGAATGGCAATGGCATTAATCAACTTGCTTCCATGGTCTATGAATCTCCGGACGAACGTCGTCAATCTCGTTCACGCTCCCGATCGCAACCTCATACGATTACAGAGCTGGAGCAGAGCATTCAGGAGAAGGATCAGCAGATGGGGGAGCAGGCCAATGATCATAGTAGTTCCATGGAGTTGGAAACTCATGAGAAGACTGTAAATCAAGACAGTTCCACGTCGGAAGCATCGCTTCCCCAGCCTGTCATTGAGATCAATGCAATGGTGGATGAGCAAATGGACAACTCTGAACCGATTCCCACTCGCAAGGAGATGCGTTTGTTTGTCGAAACCTTACGAGCTGAACGTAATCGTTCCGGATCTCATTCCCGTTCCCGTTCCCGTTCACCTCTGCCCACCTCGGATAACATTGCTCGCAGTCTGGAAACGCGACGTCAGAAGCGCATCAAGCAGAATGATGAACTATTCGAAAAGCTGCAGGATGAGGAGAAGCAAAGAAGCAATTCAACTTCACCTGTTCCACCTGTTGAACCAATAACTCCAATAGCAAAACTTCCATCTCCACTTCCCGTGCCCACCATTTCAATTGAAGTCACGGAGGAGCCAGCACAAGCTTTAGAAGAGGACAAGGAACCCGAAGATACACCTGAATCCATGGCCAGACTTTTTGAACAGCTGCGTTTGAATCGCTGCCGTTCCCATTCACGTTCCCGTTCCAGATCCCCGCTTCCAAGTGCCGCGAATCTGGAGCACAGCTTGCAGAAGCGACGGGAGAAGTTGATAGCCCAAAACGATGCCTTCTTCGAGCAGCTGCAGGAGCGTGGCAGAACACCCGAGCCCGAGGTTCGCGTCATTGTGGAGCATGTCTACGAATATGATGAGTCGGAAGAGATGCACATTGAAAGTCGCGATATGCGTTCACTTTCACCTTCCCGTTCCCGCTCTAACTCACCGCGCAGTCCCTCTGCCTCGGAGGATGACGATTCCCATGAATTTCATCTTATGCTTAATCTGGAGGGATCCGAGGGAAGAACTCTGCGGAAAAATAGCGAGGAATTAGAAAGTGTTCTGGCGAGCAATGCCAAGCAACGTGAAGTTGACTTGGAGGCGCTGCAAAAAGCTCAACAATGCCAGCGAGGAGATGGAAATCCGATTGATGACTCCACCCAAAACGGACTATGAACGCACTTTCTCCGAGGCGGCACGTGAGCTGAAGGATGAGTTGACGGTAAGTGGATTCAAGCGTTCCACTTATGTTGGGCAATCGGTGGACAGTGAGTTTCAACGCTCGCGTAGTCCATCCTCAAACGTGGGCGTAGATGGGGCCAGGGAGCAGGCAGTAGCCCAGCAAGAACTCCAAGCGGCCATCTTGAACTCCCTGGTTACGGCGAGTGGAATAGAAACGGAGAAGCGTCTCGGTGCCAAGCCTAAGACGAACGAATATGAACGCACCTTCTCCGAGGAGGTCAAGGACACGCAACGCATGAAGGAGGAGTCACTCTCCAGTGGCTTCAAGCGATCCACCTACGTAGGGGAATCCGTGGACTTGAGCATATCATCACAATTGGATGATCTCAGGCATCGCACAGCCGAGTTCCAACGTTCCCGCAGCCAGAGTCGTTCCCCCATTCGAGATGAGGATGATGTGCATGCTCTGAAGAATATCGAGGCTGAGGTAGCAAAGCGAGAGCTGCAGGATCAGTTGCTGGATCAATTCACCGCTTCAAGTGTGAACTTTCAGAACTTTTCACGTTACCTTAATGCGGACTTCTTGGAGAGTGAGAGACGTGCCTCGGACTCGGCAATAATTCAACTTGATCCCTCTGCAGATCTGGAGCCGGAGGAGTATCATCATTTTCGACGTTACTCGTTGGCCCAGGAGCAACCAGTCGAGGAGTATCCCAGTGATGATTACGTCTACATATCTCAAATCGAAGTACGCTCGCTGACGGGCAAAAGAACTTGGGTAAAAGAAGATTTCTACAGCCAAGACTTGGCCAACTTGGAATTAATTTTGGAGGAGGAAAGAGGAGGAAACTCGGAGAAGAAAACTGAGTATACTTCGGAAGGCTCTTGGGCACGTGCTGTGCTGGCGGCTGAGGCAGAGGCAGCTGAGTTTGATGAAACGAGCGCCATCTACAACTATGATATACTCGGGGAATACCCTGTAATTGACGATGGCAGCAGCAATGATAGCGACGATGAGCGACAGACTGTTGTTGAGATTGACGACGATGATGAGTATGAGTTTGAGTTGGATGAGGGCATCTCCGATTACAATGAACGCACCCAGCCGACAGATGAATCACATCACGATACTTCCGAGTGCGAGGAAGCCGAAAGGAATGCAGATCGTTATGCGAATCGCGGAGCCAATGATTGGGAGGAAGTCGACAACGTCGATGACTCAGCAGACTATGGCATAGACGATGGCGCTGTGGGCGGCACTTACTCCGATCCTGATTCCTTTATCGAACAAATCTACAATGATGCTGTGAAGAATCGCAAGCAATCTGGAATTCTACGAGAGTACGAGACAATGATACAGGAACAATTGAATGCCGAGAATGCCGATCAAAGTGAATCCGATAAGGATAAATCCAGTTCGGACAGTGAACGTTATGCATTGTGGGCCAAAACCAGGGAACTGGACAGATCCGAGGAGAGCCACAGGCACAGGGATATTGATATATCAATTGGTTTGCTTGAAAGTGAACGAAGAGATACAGACATGCGTTATTTGGGAGATGCTCAGGTGGCAGCGCGACAGTCAACTCGTCTAAGGACACGCTATGGCTACAGCCCGAAGCTACAGGTTGGAGTTTTGGAGGATGACATTGATGTGGATCTGAATTACAAGCCCAAGAGGGAGTACAATTGGCGCAAGAACTTCAAGTTGGATGATAATGAAACGCAGGAGGTGACAGACACTCTTCTCTCTACTGAGACTAACCATGCTGAAGATGATAAACAAGATCAGTTACAGTCCGAAATGCTGTTAGATCAAGAACAGCATCAAGATCTAGATCAATATGATCCGAATCAAGTAGATGAGTCTCTAGATCTGCGTCGCTTTAGCTTAGGTGGCGAGAGCATAACCCTCTTTAGTCGCAGTCCGGAGCGGGAGAAATTATCGGACGTGCCAGAGGAAGGGCAGCCAGAGCTGGAGAATGGAGAAAATGGAAATGATCAACAACTGGAAACTGAGCTGGCACCTCCTGAGGAATCCAATGAAATCAATGAGAAGCCCAAAAAGAAAAAGAGCAAGAAGAAGACTCGCAAAGGATCGAAAACCGAGGAGGAGTTGCGTGATGACAACGACTCGGACAATCAGGAGTACAATCATCGCAGTTCTGTGACCAGGGAAGATGTGGAATCCCTCACAGAGGCACCCAAGCGTAAGGTGCGTTCACGACGCAGTTCCAAAAGCAGCGCCAACAACGAGGAGATCAATGGAACTCTCTTCTCGCCACGAAGCAGCATTGGCTTTGTTGCGGAAACCTTGGAGGGCATTGTCGAGGTGCCAGATGAAGCAGCGCTAAAGAAGAAGACAAAGACCAAACGCAAGAAGATAACCAAAGAAAAGGAAACCAAGGAGGACACCCAGCCCGATGAGCATGATATCGATCAAGCGCTGGTGGCAGCTCTCTCAGAGATTGCTCCCATTTCAGTGTCCGCATCAACGAATCTAACGCCAGCGTCAACTCAGCAGAATCTACTATCCAGTCTCAGTGTGGGACATAGTCTGTGCCTAACCCCAGCATCATCCTTTGAGGAGCCAACAAGCCAGAGTCCAGTGCTGGAAAATATCCATGTGACAACTGTGACGCCAGCTCGTTCCGTTGTTGACACCTTTGATATACTCAAAGATGCTAACTTCTATCCGCTTTTCTAATTTGCATGATATTATTATACGATATAAACATTTATATGATTACAAGATTCAGTTACATTTGATTAAACTCTTTATCTGTTTCTTATAGACATGTTCATAATGCCCAAAAGCCACAATGCCACAAAGCCAAACCCCAATTATCGTGCACGCTGTACAAATTCAATATCCAATCAATTTAGCATCCAAGCACCACCGATTTGCACTGAGGATATACCCCAAGACTATCCATGAATGTATTATACTAACGAGCTGACGCAATAAAAATATAAAAAAAAAAAGAAAAAAAGAACAAAAAACACACGAACGATATATCGAATGAAAGATGGATTATTGTTACATATATGATTATAATATTATCTGATTTATATACGATATATTTATTTGTTAGTTTATTTATTTATCGATTCCTTTATAAATGCTGAGAATAAATACAAAATCAATACTATGAGAAACGATGCGTTGTAAACATTTCATTCAACGAAATTGCAACTGACGCAATGTCCCATCTATAAATATCTTCATCATTCGCGATATTTGCCTAATCCTCTATTTGTATCTTTGGCGGCATCTTGCGAGGCGTGGCACGTATCATTAGAAATGCTCTTGCATTGAGATCATTTCATTATTGTTACGCTGTCATCATCGTCATGCGAAAACCTCAAATGCATGCGCCAAGTGCACTGACATTCAATGCAAGACAATTGGCCAAAAGCGATTATATATATGTATATATAAATATATATATTTATATATATATGTCTAGCATATGAACCATATACCATTCACGATATACCATATGCTTGGCCCAATTTGCATTTTTGGCTCATTTCAGTCGCATGATGTCATCGTTGTGCGCTCTGTGTCATGTGTCGACTGTCGACTCTGACGGGAGGACACAAGTCATTTGATGGGATTATTTTAATAGTCTTGTCATACAGCCACAAAATATACTTAAACTGTCAGTGGGGGCTGAAATACATTTATGTACCATATCATTCAATTGTTTGTTATTTTACTCATTGTTTGCTGACAAATTGTCAAGCAAGTAACTCGAAGCATTTGCTATAATTTCCACAAGAACTTGCATTTAATTTGCATATATGTTTAACTATTTATTTTAATTCAAATTCTCTGTTGTCAACTTAATGCTGAACCTCTTGACATCCATTTAATTATATTTTTAATATATAATTCCACTTTGAATTCTTTTGCTTTCTTCTACATTCTCTAGCAACAATTTCGATTGCTTTTGTCGTGCTATTTACGCAATATTTCCATTTACTTATTGGTTTACCTTGTTTCTCAGTCGGTTTCATAGAAAGTTCACTTAAGTTAACTTCTAAAAGTTGCGCCTAAAAGCTGGCAACACTTTGCGCCTGAAAGTATGCAACAAATTGCAATCAAACTTGATGCAACTCAAAAATTAAATTGTGTGTTTTCTTTTTGTTTTCATTGGGAAAATCTCTCATACTTTTGCTTTGATGAAAATACTTGCAATTAGTTAAAAATTGTATGCGTCTTTCGCTGAAATAATGTTGTCAACTTTCGGCTGTCGCATCCTTTGTCAAGTTAAGCGGATCCGTCAGCTGAGGCTACAAAGCGAATGCGACCACCAAAGTATGAAATGATTTTCTTTGTTTGCTGTCAAAACTGATCAGAGATTGAAAAATCTATGCATATCACAATTGTTAAGTGTTGTTGTGCGTTTCATGCTGAATTATTAATGACAACAGAAACAGGAAAGTATGTCACTCGGATGATTTGTTTACGTAGCTCACTTTGTGGCCACTTTGCTGTGTGAGGTCTGAGGTCTGAGGTCTTTGAAATCTATTTGTTATTATATTTCCAATTGCTATTGCTTTGTATTCATTTTGAGCACAGGGCCTCATTTTGTAAAAGTCCATTGCGTAATTGTCAGCTAGATGGATATGTTGTATACTATGTATGGATCTGTATTGTATCTATAGCTCTGCGTTTGGTACAAAGCAAAAAACATGCGAAATTCGCTGCCAAAAAGTCTTATTCAATAGTTTGTCTTTGACATGAATTCATTTTTCCTGTGGGGGGCAGGCAAACATTTGGCGCACTTAAAAGCTGCCAGATATTTTCATTTAATATTTTTTTGTATACCTGCACCTGCACACAAAGCAGTGGGAGTATGACACGTGTAAACATTTGAATTTATCTTTTGAATAGTCTCAAGTTGTTTGAGTAATGTCTGTCATCATTTGAAATTTACTTAGAGGTACGGGTATACATTAGTTGTGCCTTTCATTGCAACTTGTAGCCATTTGTACTTGTTTGCATTATTTATCTACCGCATACGTATATAAGTCTAATTTATATATGTTTTTAGCTGGCCAAAATAATTTGAAATTCACTTGAAACTGCTGGCAAATGAAATGTTCGAAATTTTGAAATATTCTTTTCGCTGTGCCATTAAAATGAAACACCTTTTCATTTAAATATTATTATTGCTTGTTCTCATCAACATATTTTCCATGTACACAATTTTTCCCATACTTGCTTTTTTATTGACGTGAATTGCTGTGTTTACGATGTTTGGTCTGCTTGATTTTGTGCCGCGTGCAATATATGTATATTTTTAAATGTCATTTAATGGCCATTCTTCTATTTATATAATAACAAATGAGAAGTTCTGCCAGCATCGCATCGCAATATGATTGAAATGACTGAAATGCAGGCATAACAAACTTAAACTTGAACTTATTATTTGGATAACACATTGATCGACCCACTGACGTAGTTGCCCATGATAATCGCCTCTGTTCGCTTTATCATTCAAGTTGTGTGTATTATTAAACACTTAAAAAATCAACGCTACACATTTAATTTCCATAATTTGGCCATTTGACGCTGCGTTTATCGAGCGAAATTATAAAAATAATCTGGAAAAATGTATTAAAATTTATGACCCAATTAACGCCTGCGTGCAAAATGATGAATGCCGACGATGCTGAACGCAATTCTCGTGCGAAGCTCACACACACACACACACACACACACACACACACACACACACACACACACACACACAAGACACGCAAACTTTTATCAAAGATTCGCAAACTGCATTTTTATTTATAGACAAACTCGAGATTGCATTACACTCTGCTCCATTGCACTTGCTCTTCGTGTTGTTGCTGTTGTTGTTGAGGCGTCTGCTGCATTTATAACACCAATACATATATACATTTATATATATACCCTATGTTTGTGTGTGTATCTGCTTGTGATTATCCACATGAACTCACTCACAAATTTCAGATCGTTAGAAATTTTTACATATCGTTGGCTTAGTTTATAATTAAAGCTACATTTAGCTTTAGCACGACACAAATTACTTATGCAGAGATACCCTGTAGTGAGAAAGTTGCTTAGAAATGTTGGGCATATTGAGTTTTACAAATATCAAATAAATGTAGAAGTTTATGAAGTTAATTATTGGTTTTATTTGACAACATTCATTGCTCTCAAATGTGGTTTAATTTATGCATCAAATAAATAAAAGTTTTATTGATAAATCGAATAATATTTAAATATAATAAATAGACATATAAAAGTGCTTTAAATATTTAAATATTATTTATTATAATTTGAAATTTATTTCTATAAAATATTCACTATTAATTGTCAACAGTTGCAATGCTTCTGCTGTGTAAAAACAAAAGAAATTGCTAAGCTTGACAAGGCTAATCAATGGCCAAGATCACAGACAAGGGCTGGCACTTGCTGCTTGCCCTTTTCGTACAACTTAGCCTTAGGTCTTGCCAATTTTACAAGATTTTTCAGTTGAATGCGCTAGAAATAACCAATGTAATAATTATGTATTTGTTATTTTTGGCCTTGTATCTGTAACTGCAAATTAGTTGCTATTGAACTGTCAACGTTATATTTGTTTTAACGCATTGGGTAAAATTGAAATGTATTTATTAAATAATGTTTGTTTTGATGGACAGTGCTATTTATTTGCCTTGGACATTTGCCCTTTTATTTCAGCTGTCAACATAAGTCAGATTTAAATGCATTAACAGCCACATTTATTGTTAATTATATATAAGACATTAGATTAATTGCGAGGGAGACTTTTTAGACTCTATTGGTTCTACTTCTGGCAAATTTCATATATCAATCATATGGTTTCCACAATTTGTTTAGATAATATTTTGTAGGTATCTGAACTTTCCAGTTGCTTTTCTTGCAGCTGTTTGTAGTTTTCTATTACAATTTCCATTGGTATTTTAATGTTCTGTCTTTGTGCCAAAATAGCTGTAACAATTTGTTGTTGTTGTGGTTGGAAAATGCCAAAAAGAAAAAAAATTTAAAAAAAAAAAAAAATTAAAGAAAGCCATATTAATTATACGAGTATATTCGTACGCTGCCCACGCTGCTGTCCCTAGAAGATCAATTAAAAATCTATATAGATTCACGTTGCATGTGGCAGAGACGAGCGTTGTTGCTGTTGCTGTTGATGTTGCAGACCAGACGGGAGCAGACCAGACAAATCTAAAGGAATTTATGCTCTGAGTGTGGGAGCGCCATTAAATGAGCAAATCTATGACAGTGTGTGTGTGTGTGTGTGTGAGAGAGGTGTGCGTGTGTGTGTGTGTGTGCGTGTGTAGCTGAGACTTGTGTGTCGTGTGCAGAAGCGCCAGAGGCAACAACAAAGGAAAAATGAGTTTTCCGAAAATGATTGAAATATTGAAAATTGCAAACTTGACGTTGCATTTAAGATTCAATAATGCCGTTAATGATTAGCCCAGTTGGCCGTTGTCTAAGCCAATTTGTAATGCTGCCTCTCTACCTCCCGCTCTAGCTTTCCCTCTCTCACGCTCTGTCTGTCTGAGAGTGATCTCCCTCTCTCTCTCCCTCTCCCTCTCTCTCTGTTATGCTCAGCGGACTGACGTTGCGCTCAGCGTCTCTCAATGGCACTCCCCGAGATTTTATTTTTACACTTGACTCTGGGGGCGAAACTAGATACACGCATCGCAAAGCGAGCAACCAGCGATGTATATTTTCAAAACGTTTTCAAACATTTTGTGAACCACACGCGCCAGTTGGCATCTCGACTCGGGAAAGTCCATAACGTAACGCGAAAACTGTTCGGTGATTTCACAAATTTTTGGCTATAGTTTTCGCTGGGGGGTACTCGCAGACGTGGATCCGAGTACATAGTAATTTTAGAAAGTTCAGTCGGTCAATAGAGTGCAAAGCATTTTCCGTAACAAGATGGCGGACGTGGAAATTATGCAAACGGTGACGGAAACCAAGAAAACGAAGAAGGTCAAAAAAACATCGAAGCGTCGCGAATCGGAAGTGCAAATCAGCGAGGTGGATGCCTCCAACGAGGAAAGGGGGTAGGTGAACGTGTTGCGTGTTGCGTGTAGCGTGTTACGTGTTCCGTGTTCCCTGCGGATCAGTTTTTTTGTGAATCAGTACGCAAAGGGCACAACAACAACTACAAATGAACAACTTGTTGTACCCTTTGTAACGACTCGTTACACGACTCCTCTGGTATTAACTGGTATTTTGGATTGGCCGTGTAAACGCTCAGCTCGTATATGTATATATATATATACTCGTTACCTTAGCTCATTATCTCATCTGATAAACTAAATTGTCAATTTGTCAATCTTTAAATCAAATGCAACTCTCATGCACATTCGATAAATGCTCAAAAAGAAAATTCGTTACATTCGTTACATTCGTTAATCGATCACAAGCAAACTATCCAAAGTACTCGCATATCTCGAACTTGTTTACAAAACGACACGTTTACTACCTTCTTTCCTCGGCAAAACTGTTTACTAAAAGGTACCCACATAAAGCTGTCGTTGTCTATAAATGTCTAATCTAATGTCAACACAACCAACACACATAAACTCTATGCAAAACAACAACAAGAACTCGAAACAAACAGCAAAACAAACAAACAAACAAACAGATCAATTTTAGTTCAAAACTTTCAACTAAAAACTATACAAGAAAAGTGTATACATACAGAATTTAGAATACAGATACAGATACATATACATATACAGTTACAGATACAGATCTATAATATATATACAAATATATATATTATATTATTGAGTAGTGCCACAAAAACACGAACATTCTATACCAAATGAATACTATGAATACTTCTTCATATACATATCAATTGATTATCGAAATATACAACATTTTTACACTGTCCCACACGCAAATTGCATGCCTACACTTGAATATGGATATTTATTTATTTATTTGATCTTTTGTGTGTTTTTATTTGCAGTTAATTTTCAGTGGCGAGTACACAAAGGCCATGGACAAGGATTGGCATTCGGGCCATTTCTGTTGCTGGCAATGCGATGAGAGTCTAACTGGACAGCGTTACGTCATCCGTGATGATCATCCCTATTGCATCAAGTGTTACGAGAATGTGTTCGCGAATACGTGCGAGGAGTGCAACAAGATCATTGGCATCGATTCGAAGGTGAGTTCTGTAATATCAAATTATATCGATTAGATAACTAAGAATTATTAACTATAATTAATTAATATTAATTATATAAGCATAACATCAATTTATTCTTTAATTTAATATTCAAATAATTGTTTCATTTAATCTACAAAAGAAAATACATTATCTAAGGTAGAAGAGATCATTTTAGTTAGATCAGATATTACAATATTGTATTATATCTTTATATTATTTTATATTACTACAATCTATAATTGATATCTTTTGCTTATTAAAGCGCATTTAGAAATTAAATTATGATTATTAAAATTATGTTCATTTGAAACCCAACATTTGCGCTTTCTTTCGCAGGATCTATCCTATAAAGACAAGCACTGGCACGAGGCCTGTTTCCTGTGCTTCAAATGCAATCTGAACCTGGTCGACAAGCAATTTGGCGCCAAGGCCGATAAGATCTACTGTGGCAACTGCTACGATGCCCAGTTTGCCTCCCGTTGCGATGGCTGCGGTGAAGTTTTCCGTGCAGGTAAATCAATGATCTTCAGTTTATTATTTGTAGCATACTTTCGGGCGGCATTCGAAAATAGACTCAAAGTGCAGTGAGCAGACTGAACTCCACTAAGTCTAACCAGTTGGGCAGCATCTGGTGGGTGGTAAATTGGGGAGATTGCGAAGATTGAGAAGATTGTGGAGAGGGAGGGAATGGAGAAGCAGGAGATGCTTCTGTGTACGCTTAATACTATGCCAAATTAATTGCGCTTGGAGAGCAATTTGTTACCAACTGGCGACACATTCCATAAATCTACAATGTGCACTGGCATATAAACATAAATAACTGGCGCGTATTTGTATGCCCTGTTCAAATTGAACGAGTAAAGGGGTATGCTGGCACTATAAAGTAAAACTTTCTGCTTAAAGTTACGATTTTGAAGTTTTGTAAGCACATAAAAGCTTGATTAATTGAATCTAATGCTAAAATTGTAATGGTTGAAAGCTCTTAGTTGTAAGTAAACAGCTTTGAAAGCACATTACTGCTGTACATCTTAAACTTAAGGTCTAATCTCAGCTTTAATATAACATTCCTGATGGGAAAATTACTCATATAAAAGTATAAAGCTCTTGTCTGTAAGTAAACAGATTTGAAAGCACATGAAAGCTGTACAAACTGAACTTCTAGCTTAATTTACTATATCGCTTCTTTAATTAGTTCTTTAAACTACACTACAGAGTATTTTATAGTCAGTTTTCCTATACATCGTGCAACTAATGAACTTGCTACAGTTGAGTGCGTGCAACGTCCAGTGCCTGGAGCCAGTTTCTGTTTGCAATTCCCATACATTTTGTACGATACTCGTATCTGTTTTCATTACACGTTGCTTTAGCTGCAATTTGAGCGTTACGAGCACTTTGTGTCCAAGTTTGTTGGTTGTTGGTGCTTGAAATGATGCCTGACATAAGTCAGTTCTGTTCGAAGCAAGTTCATTGTCACGATAAACGGCCCACGCCATGCACCCAAAAACCAGATGGGGAAGGCAGACAGTTAGAGAGAAAGAGCGAGAGAGAGAGAGAGAGAGGTAGATCCATAGCTGCGTCAGGCCCTGAACTCACAGGTGGACGACATTGCCACATGGCTAACAAAAGGTGTAAATTATGACAAGTTCTCTGTTTCTGTTTGTCTGTTTTTATGCCGCATTCAATTGGAGCGTTATGCAAATACAAGTTAGTTAAGCTAAATATATAATAAGTTAGCGAGTTCAACTGCTGTTTTGGTGATAAATTTCCATGAGATAAACAAAACGAGATCAACATCGTCCAATTGCCATATCAATGAGAGTGTTAAGCACGTTCCAAATTTGGCCGTGACACTTTCGTTGTCAACGCGGAACGTAAGGCGACTGTTTCGTTTCGTTTCATTTATTAGCCGCAATTGAAGGTGCTACCAAAATTGGGTTCATCGTTGTTGTTGATGTTGGTAGTACACAGTGCTGACATTGCCAATTACGCGGGGAAATAAATAAGTTGCAGTGTAAAATTCAAATTGAAATTGAAATCAACATCAATGTCAACCATCAGGCAATGCATCCCACACAAGCGTGAATGCCAATTGAGTGGCATTTGAATACACTCGTATTCACTTCTGTATTGACTGTTGTGCGTGTGTGTGTGTGTGCCAAAGGTGGGTCGTTAGCCAAAGCCAAGTCAAGTGTCGTTTACATTACCAATTCAGGCATTAACTAATTGTCTAATCAAATACTTAAAGTATTTGTAAAAATTAGCTAATTTGCTCATTTTATTGTCAAAAGATTCGTCAACTTAAATTGCGTTTTAATTGTCAAGTTTTTGGGCCACCAATGGCTTACATCATAAACACACACACCCACACACACAAACACACATGAAAATCACATAAATTATGAGGAATTATCGCATCTATCAGAACATGCGACGACAACGCCTTGGAATCATCTCTGTCATCTATGTTAATTCAGGCGAAAGTCTGGCAAATTGTTCAACAGATCCACATTAAGCACTCGCACAGTGACTCACCACAATTTTTATTTATAATTATTAGATTTCGTATGCGAATATTTTTTTTTATTGAATAGAACTTGTTTTTTCCTATTTTACTTTTTTGTATTCATTCTATTCTATTCATTCTTATGATTTGTGGCTTTTAAATTGCCAACGGAACGCAGAATTATGTTTAAAGATTGCCGATAAGCGTGTTGAATTAAATTAATCATTTTCTTATAGAAGTTTTCAAGTGTAGTCAATGATCTTTAACCATAATAATGACTCACACCTCAACTGATTGCGTATAATTATAACGTGCTCAACTTGAGGTAACTCTCTTGGAGTGTTGTCTTCTTATTTTTGTTATCTTCCTCTTTTGAACTGCATTCCAAGCTGCAACTTCTGCCACTTGCAGTAATTTCTGGTTAATTGTGTAATTGCTTAATTGCTTCCAGATAAAATGAAGTTAACTATTTTATTGCAATTCAATTGATTTGTTTACAGCCAAGCAAGTCAAGCTAATCCCACGCACAGCTGACAATCATTTGACATCAACGGCGGCAATTAATCAAACATGTAAGATTGTTCCGTATAGAGCGGATGAGAGAGGAGAGCGGAAGAGAGAGGAGTGAGAGGCATTTAGGGCTGTTTTACCAAATAAGTAGCTGTTACAATTTCCAGCTAATGTCAACTCAGATTTGCCACTGGGCGAAGTTTTGAAAGTGTGCAATGGATGCTTTTTGTTGGCATTTCCATATCACATTTCCCACTTGCAAATTATGCAGCAACCCACATGGAGGCAGAGCAGCAGCTTTGCTGGCTTCCTCGATGCCACGAGCGGCTCACCTTAACGCCCATGAGCTGCATTGGCAATGTCAAAGCGGCCTAAACGCATCGTAGTTATCTGCATAAAGCATAAGCAGTCAGTCAGCCTGTTGTTCAGTCATTCACTCACTCACTCAGTCAGTCACTCACTCACTCACTCAGTCAGTCAGTCAGTCAGTCAGCCAAGTAACCAGTTTCCGCCAGTCAAAATAGTTCATAATTGCATGAAGAGCCTAAATGGCACCTTGCCTGCCTTGTTATGTCTCCTCTGCCATGTTAAACAAGATGATCTTTGTCAGAGTTGGCGGCAACAACAGCAACAACAGCAACAACAACAATTTCACTCAAACAGAGCACAAACGTAACTCAACTCAACGACAGTTCAACTTAACTCAACTCAACTCAACGCAACTCAGCGCAACTCAACTCAACTCGATACTGAACGAAACTCACCTCAGTCGAGTTGTTTTTGTTTACGTATGTAGCGCTGTTGTTTTTTTTTGGCGGCTATTCTCAGTCTCAAAACGGCTTTCAAAGCGCTTGGCAAGTGCCGCGGATGTAACTGTAACAAATTTGGCAACAATATAACGAGCAACGTGTTGCATGTTTCATATCAATTGCAGCACAATCTTATAAACAAGACTCGACAGTGTATAGAGAGAGAGAGAGAGAGAGAGATTCAAATCATATATCAAAAACACCAATTAAAAAGTATATTTCCGCACTTGATTATTCTACAAGATTTTGTCGAATTCTTCAATTGGCACAGCACAAATTGTGGCTGTAAACAATTTGATTGTTTATCGAGATATTCTTGTAAACAAGCAAAACATTTAAGTGGAATAAACTGCAGCAGCACGGACTCGTAAACTAGCCACGATATAAAACAGTTGCCATTGCCAACATTGACGTTTAAAGCTGCGTATACGCAATATTTCATATTTCATATTCCTTGCGCATTTCTCACACACTCTGCGACAGTTTAATTAACCCACACACACGCAATGCTCTGCCATGACATTACACAATCCGGAATTGCCGAAAAAAAAGAGATATTTAAACTATAAAAACAGGATTGGAAGTCAAGCGATAGACGATATCTGACGCCTCTGCATTACAGTTGATAGCGCTTTTATTACAATAATAAACCAAATTAATAAACATGTGGCAGCAGCAGCAGCAGCAGCAGTGGCACCAGTTGTAGGAGCTCGCATTGCCAGCTTGGTTTTGGGACAGTGTCGAATAGAAATTGCATATCCAAAACCGGAAACAACAATTTGAGCTGCTTTTTATTTTTTTTTTTTTTTTGGCTGCATTTAAAATGTGGCGATAGCATCGACGTGTGCCACATTTAAAGAGCTAAATGGAAAACATGAAAAGCAGCACAGCACAATCATACAATCATACAATCATACGATCATGAATATGCACGCAAAGAGTGTTAAAGGGGAACTTGGGAGGGGGCATCGCCCACTTGAGTTGGCATTTCTTTTTACGAGTATTGTTGTTGGCACTGCAATTGAATGCCAATTGAAATGAAATCGAAATCAACATCAAAATTGAAATCGCATTGGAAATATGACGAATGCTTGAACTTCTGCTATATTTGATGTACTTTACATTATAAATTAATTGAATGCAAGGCAAAAAGGTAGTCGACCCAATAAAACGCTGTAGAGCTCTCGATAATGTAGAAATGTGCCCCAACTCGACCTTTGTTTACATCATTAAAATGCAAACAGAGATTGAAGAAACCCGCTTAAGCAAATGAATCAATGAATAATATCCATGAATGTCATTTGTCTTATTCGCTTTTCTCGTGTTTCGGCTTATCAGACAATTCAGGGGATTTCAATTTCAATTTCTCTTTTAGTTAAAATACTAATAAATCTATTGTCTGCCCTGCAGCAGTTGACATTTGCACAGGCGGGTCAGAGATTGTCAAATGTAGACAAAGCGACAAAGAGACAAAGAGACAGTGAGACAGTGAGACATTGCTGATTTAGCTGGTTTACACGCGACATATCACGATATTTGTGTATTGCATAAGCTGAGCATGAGGCAGTTTCCGCAACAGATAAAGATCTATGGCCAGAAATTGGACATATCATGATATACGATTATCGCAATAACGTTAGCGTGTAAACATGCAGCAGCTAACTAGGGAAATGTCAACGAATTTGAGTAACCGAAATACGAACTTACAACTTTTGCTGTGCTCTGCAAATGACTTGAAATTGATTATTGTAAATGCAGAGCACGAGCTGAAATCACTTTCCATTTCACTTTGCTGGCAAAGTGGACACATAAAGGGAGGTGTACGTACATACATACATACATAGTATATACATACATACATACATACATACAATAGGTATACACTTATTGTGTGTGTGTGTTTTCAAGTCAGCAATCAATCATTCACTTAGATCACATCTGGCTGTCAATGCGAGCATAAATTCATACTCTCATATATATCGGACTGAGACTGGCGAATTTCAATGTCGCCTCCACCGATCTCCACTTGACCTCAGGCTGAGACAACGACAACGACGTCCTCGTCGGTCGTCGGTCGTCGGTGTCTCTGACTTTCAAGTTGTAGGCGTCTATCGAGCCAAAATTCGTGGGCGTTGTCTTTGGGATGTTGTGCGCTTGGCAACCGAGCTCAATTAGTTATAATTATGTGACACCGCGCTGGGGTCTATAAATAAGCCCCGATCCAGCTAAACCACAAATGCTGAGAAAGCCATATTAATGCTGTTGCCGTTCTCAAGTAATCCGAAACCGTGCAGCCCAATTCTTGGCTCTAAACATTATCAGACTTCATCCATATTAATTGTCTCGCCATATTCTCTGACCGAGAGTTTCCTGTGGGGCAATTTCAATTTGAGATTTTCAATTTCCTGCTTTAATTTGCGCACGCGCTCATCAAATTTGTTTAACAATTCTTATGCAATTTATTTGTAGCTAATTTGGATTTTTGTTTTTGTTTTACAAAAAGTTAATTATTTAATGATTTATGAAGGCATTATTGTAGCTATTGTATTGTAGCTGTTGTTGTCATGTTATTTATAAACATTCTCTAAGTTTATATATATATAGTTTTTTTTTTTTTTTTTATTTAAAATGAAACTTGTTGTCTAAGCTAGAAATTTTCGATGGCGGGGCGGCGTGATGTCATTGCCTTGAAGCCAGAGAGACCCGACGTCGCCAAATTTGTTGTATTTAACTTACACTGCGCGAGATCATGGCGAGCACAGAGATCGGTTTGAGATTAGCCTGGCTGGGCAAAAGATTGTACATCTCAACTGGTTTGTGAACCGTTCCAAATGATTTCCAGTTCAAGTCCATTGATCGGACCCCGTTGTTGACCCAGTTGTAATTGTGGTAAACAAATTGTTGGCATAGGCTGCTGTTTATACTCCTCATTTGTTGTTGTTGTTGTTGTTGTTGTTGTGGTTTGTCGTGACTTCATTGGCCAGTTAACGAGTCAAAGGTGTTGCAGCTTAAACGTCATTCGAAACCCTTTTACCAAAATGTTAGGCCCGACAGCGAATCAATCAACATGACCGACGTGGATGTGCTTAGCTCCAGAATGAAGTCGCGTTTGCATTTGCAAAGCAAAACAATTGGCGCCGAGCGCATTAAGAAGGCCAAGGATAACAACGAGGACATTGCCGTGCTGAGCATGTTCCTACCAAATGCCAGCGCTGTCGAGGAGAATCGCAGCTTCTATTGCTCCCTCGGTGATTATTGTCGCCTCGGGGATCCGCGTGCCACCAAAGCAGGTAATATACACAAAGTCACCGGAACTCCACAGTGGATCAGCTAATGCTGCTCGTAAATTATGTTAATTAAATCCAAGCGATACATCATAATTTATCAATATTACTGCCCATCAAATGCCTCAGCTGTTGCCAAATAGGTAAAAAAAAAAAAAAATAGACACCCACATGAAGTGGTTTGGATTTGTGTTCAGTTGTGTCCAGCTCTCATCATAACGTCATCGCAGCTTTCGTCTGTTGATGGCTTCGCGATGAGTAATTTGACCCAAGCGGAGGTACACTCGAAGAAATAGTTGATCTATTAATTAAATGATCAGATGGTGTAGGAAATATAAGCTACATAAATGATTAAAGCAGTGAAGAGAACTGCTCTGAAGCTATTCTGAGTTTCCCTCAACCCAATCAAGCTCAAGTCTTTGTAAACTTCAGCCCAGTGCCTTCTAGATACTACAAAAGAACATGTGGTAACATCTCCTATATCTCCTAAAGTTTATTACACATTAAACTAACAATGCTCACAAATTGCACATATATGAGTTCTCGACATTTTTGATGTAAACTATTAACTGCAGGAACAGAGGCAATTTAAAGCATGGCCTAATAACAATAGGAACAATAAAAATAGTAACTGCCCTGACATTATTCCAGTCAATTACCCACTTTTCCCCCCCTCTCACTCCTCTCTCTCTTTTCTACCAAAGCGACAGTCAGTGAACCCATTGATGAAACTCCCTTTGGCAAAGTTTTCTCCATGGCCCAAAACATTCGGCATTTCCATGTCTTATTTTTGGCAACAAATTTTGAGCACGCAATAAATAAACTAAAGAGATGTTTATGCACACTAGCTGAAGCAACTAATGGATAGCACTATTATAAGCAGAACTTCATGTTATCGTGTCTCTTCAAACTGAATAATTTGAATAATTTCTGCATTAATTGTTATGAAAATGCACAGAAGTCGAAGAGTCTAGATGTCTAGATGTACAAGGAAAGGGGAATGAGGTGTGGGAAAGGGTTTTGTGCCATTGACAGTTGCATGTTAGCGGCGCATAATGTTGGTAAAAAGAAATCTGCTATTTTGTGATTGGGCTTTGGCCTGAATATGTCTGGAATTTGGGGTATTTAATAGATTGAGTTACTTAGCAAAGTTCAAGGTTGTAATATGAAATTGAAATTGAATTGCAATTGATTTGTCTCCTCTTTATTTATATTTAGGTACCAAGAAAATGGAATACAAAACCCGTCAATGGCATGAGAATTGCTTCTGTTGCTGTGTCTGCAAGATGGCCATTGGCACCAAGTCGTTTATACCGCGGGAGCAAGAGATCTATTGCGCCGGCTGCTATGAGGAGAAGTTTGCCACGCGTTGCATCAAGTGCAACAAGGTGAGTAGATTGAGTGAAACTAATAGAGTTCATTTGTAGAACTTCTCATCTGTTATGACAGGTAATCACCTCTGGTGGGGTTACCTACAAGAACGAGCCATGGCATCGTGAGTGCTTCACCTGCACCCACTGCAACATTACTCTGGCCGGGCAGCGCTTCACCAGTCGCGATGAGAAGCCCTACTGTGCCGAATGCTTTGGCGAATTGTTTGCCAAACGCTGCACATCGTGTGTCAAGCCCATCACTGGTGAGTAGCAGTTGAATTTAGTTATATGTATACATGTATTATTAATATTGAGACTACTTCATTAATCCACAGGCATTGGCGGCACACGCTTCATCTCGTTTGAGGAGCGTCATTGGCATCATGATTGCTTTGTCTGTGCCAGTTGCAAGGCCAGCCTGGTTGGACGTGGCTTCATCACCGACGGACCCGACATTCTCTGCCCCGACTGTGCCAAACAGAAGTTGATGTAAATAACTGAATCCCCACGTCGAACCAAGCCAAGCAGCATTCGCATTAAGTCTTTAGGCTTGGAAGGGAGCCACAGCAGCAGCTGGTAAAAGTAAAAAAAAGGGGGCAAGAGCAGGAGCAAGAGCGAGAGCATTAGCGAGAGCGAGAGCGAGAGCGAGATTTAGCCATATATTAAACATTAACAAAATTCAACGAAAAATGGATCAAAGTCGGCGGATTGAGCGGATTATGTATTAAACGATAAATACAAACAAACAAAATAATGCCTTACACTTACACATACATATATACTTATTAGATATGAGATCAAAACAAAAACAAAAACAAAAACAAAACAAAAGGAATCCTAAAATCAAAAGCCACAAATTTTTAAAATTATAAATTAACTATTGTACGAGTGCTTGTATACTTATTAATATAGCATCAAAAAATCATAATATAATGCTATATGCATAATACTAGCTAAACTAAAGTGGGAAAATCGAGTGAAAAAAAACTAAAATCAAACAAAAAAAAAAAAAGAGAGAAAGAGAAAGAAAATCTCGCTTGAAAATTGATATTTTATGTGCTTTACCATCAAATTGTATAAAATAGATATTTATTATTTGTAATTGCATTTGAACGCGAAAACAAAAACAAAAACAAAAACAAAATGATGAAAACACGATACTGTAACTATTGTTGCCACACATTGCATAATGTATGTATGTTTATTTATTTATTTTAAGTTCTCTAACCACACAAAAAAAAAAGATAAAGATGCGTGTAGAGGTTTCTTAACCGCGGTTTTCAGTTAAATACTTGTATTAAAACACAGTTTATGTTTTTATTTTATATATTATATATGTTATTAAACAAATCCTACTATACACACAAACACACAGACGCAAATAAACAAACATCCAAACACAACACACGCACACACGTCCTAGCAATTTAATTGTTTAGTTTTATTTTCATGGTTTTGTATTACAATGAAGCACTTTGCAGCAAAACTAAAATATCCACACGTAATTATTTTACAAATGCCAACAAAATGTCAATGTCCTTAACTATTTAATGAAATTAAAGCTAAATAAATTAATAATATTCATCGATAATTGTTGGCTTTTATTTAAAATAAAGAAATCTTATTGGGCTCTGAAAACTGTTAAAAGTGTGGCTCAGGATTACTTAAAAAAGCATTAGTTAAATATGAAATTTCAATTACACAAATTATATTTTCAAAACGCACAATGCAGCTGATCGTTAAGACGTTAAATTCAGCGCAGAAAGACCACTGTTAACGCAGAGAAGAGCTAACAGCTATGTTAATGACAATGTTATTGTCAACGTTTATAGCGAATGGCAAGTGGTCAAAAGCAAAACAACTAAAAATGGACAACACAAACAAGACGGATTTAAAAATAATCTTGGAGTTCAGGTAGTTAATAATCAAATCAGCAGTGGCGTTTTATTATAAGAAGCTATTTTCTAGTGCTGGTGCAGAGCTGCTCTTTGGAAATATAAAGCGTCGACAGCTTTCGTTGGACGGTGCACAGAATTGTGAGTATCTTCTAGTTTACTGTTTTACAATAGCAATTGCACATTTAGGTTCCAGGGACAATTGCCAATTTGCTAAAGTGGATGCATGCCAACATATTAACCGAGCGGCCAGAGCTATTTCTACAAGGAGACACCGTGTAAGTGTTGCCATAGGAAGAGCACGTTTTCTTTCCTTTAATTGCCTTTGCTTTTTTTGTTTTAGACGACCCGGAATTTTGGTTCTGATCAACGATACGGACTGGGAACTATTGGTAAGTTGAGCCTACTCCACGTACAGCTTCTTATTAAATTATTTCTTAACTTAGGGCGAACTGGAGTATGAATTGCAGCAGAATGATAATGTGCTTTTTATTTCCACGCTACATGGCGGATAGTAATGGGAGATCTTAACATGTTCTAAGCAAAATAGTTTTTGTATTTTTTATATTTATTGTTTATAAAAAAAAAAAAATAGTATATAAATCAGAATTACGTCCCTTTACCAAAAATGGCAAAGGCCCACACGATGATTCGGGGTTGTAAAGGTTTTCTTCATTTCAAGTTCAAATATGTTAGTGCGGCCGCTATTTAAAGTTCATGCGCGCTGAATAAGCATTTGGGAATTATAAGACAGTGCGCGAAGTGAAAATGTCGCATGCTACAAAGTAAGAGATGCAATGCTAAACAGTGAGATCAGTAAGTGCATTTGTAAAATTAACAAACATTTATTATTAATTATAAATAAATATAAATTATTATTATAAATATGTCATCAAGTGATACGTTTGCATTGCTTCACGCAAGATTGGCGATTGCAAAAGCGATTTTTATTGCCACCACAACCTTTATAGGCCAACTTCCTACAGGATTTCGTCTTTGCGTCAAAGTACCACATTTCGTTGTTGGCATTCTTACGGCAGATGGGCCAACCCGTAACGCCTCGATTCTTATAGCCTTGGCATGTCTGTCCCACTGTAAAGGAGCACTTGCTTAAATAGAAATTAATATAATTTATAATTATTGAAATACCAGGAACTCCCTTGCATTGCTCAATGGCCTGGGCATGCGTGCGGGACACGTAAAGCGCCAGCAAAGCTAAGAATATAATTATTTTCATTTGGCTGAACAAACTGAATAATCGTTGCTAATGTGTTGCGCTTATATAGCACATTTATGAGGGAAATTGCGCTTAGAGTTGTGATTAAATAACAGCTGTTTATAGGCCAAAACAATTGCAACAATCATAAGTTTGCAACTGTTATTGTGGAGTTATGATAACCAAACATACTCCACGTCAGTTTTTACTTCTGCTAAATGTGTTAAACACATTTTAATTACTACTCCTACTACTTCGACTACAAGAACTTGTTCTGAATGAAGTTTTAAAGACGTTGTGTTTGAATTTGAAGCAACATTTATTCAATTCTTTGCTTAATTGTATACATTATTCATATTTTAAAGATATGCAATTATTTATGTAGATTTTTACGATAATTTAAAGATAGGCACTTAATTTACATACTATTAACTAACTGTACGTTATGAATTTCGTTTTCGATATTTGTTTATTTTTCATTTCTGGGCGTTGCCCACTTTCGGCTGGCACAATGGTGTGTGTGCCCCTCGATTCGTGTGTGTGTGTGTGTGTGTGTGTGTGTGTGATGTGTGGTGTGTGTATTGTGAGTGGGTTGTTCGAGTAGATTAAGGTTGATTAAGATCTATGAAATATATTTCGACATTGACACATTGAATTCAATAATTTCAAATTTTCTAAAGAACGCATGGAGTGCGGAAGGTTAAGGGGGTGGGGGGGGAAGGGATGATGAATGGATGAAAAGATGCATCCAGGGCAAATAATACAATAGTATCAAGTTGTTTATGACAAATTAACACAACTAAAATGAAATAAATAATAAATAACAAAAATAATAATAATAATGATAATGATAATGATAATGATAATGATAATGATAATAATAAGTATACATATGTATAATATGATAATCTGAAGCTAAATCTGAATCTGAATCTGATGAAACCGTTTTGCTAAAGCTATACATTGTGTTTTTTCTTTTTGTTTGTTTATGTTTCTGTTTTTGTGTTTTTGTTTTCGTTATTTTCTTCTCGAAATAAGTATACGGGCAACGATAACTAAGAATTCATTTATTTATTTGCTCTCCGGGTCAGCGGACTCGGCAGCATGGGCGTAGGATTTGTAGCGACGCAGGATCACCGACGAGGTGCTGGTGCTTGCCATTGATGCAGCTGCTCCGGATGTCGACCAGCTGCCCCTGTTGCCCATCAGCTGCTCCGCGGCATGGGCATGCTCCTGTTCCGGCGTTACAGATATATCGGATAGTATGCCGCTTTCTGGATATATAATAATATATGGGTGTAAGTATAAAAAAAAAACATATTTGAATTTCAATCGGGACACAAAGAACATGCAACATGTGATGATAGTTGGATGGGGGGGAGTAGACAAATTACTAGTTAGGCAGGAAGTGTGTGGGTGTGTGTGTGTGTGTGTGTTGGGGGGTTGTATATACAGTTGTGTGTGTCTACTAATACTGAAGGAGTGGTTTATATACAGAGGGAACAAACAAACAAAACAAACAACTAAAAGCAACAGGTGACGCCTTAGAAGAAGTAGCACAAGTCAAGCTCAATACCCATGGACAGCTGGCTGACAATTGTCGTGGATCGCTTGTGATGACGCTTATTGTTGGTCCTGATGCTGCTGGAGGTGCTGGCGGCGTAGGTGGATGTGGGCGTGCTGTTGTTCCTGGAGCTGCTCTCGGTTTCGTTGCTGTTGCTTAACTTCAGCGCCTGCGTTTCATTGATCAACTCCAACGTGGCAGTGTTGTTATTGTTGTTGTGGTTGTTGTTGTTGTGGTTGCTGTTGCTGTTGCTGTTGCTATTACTGTTGCTGCTGCTGCTGTTGCTGCTGCTGTGGCCAGAGAGTTTGTTAAAGTTGAGATTCAAACTGTGGCGGGTAGTTTCATGTCCTGTATGACCCGATGAGCAGCCACCGCTGATGGAGGAGCTGCTGGTGGTGCTGGTGCCGCTGGACAGTGAACTCTCCGAGATTAACGAATTGGGACGTCGCATGCTGCCCTTGCCAGGCTCTGTATGTCGCAGCTTGGGAGCTGTTAAGCATATGCAATTCAAGCGATTAGAAGTGCATTGAATCTTCGGATAGTTACTCACTTTTGTTCAGCTGTGTTAGGGGTATGGAACGATCGCTGATCTGATTGTTGCTGGGACGTATGTCCAGGCAGGGTTTGCTGCCAATGCCCATCGAGGACATCTCCGCCAGGCGAATTTCTATCACAGATTCAAAAGTTTCTCAACAGTTGCAGTTGGGGACTTTGTGCTTGGGAACTCACCTCGATTTCGCTTCGCCTGCTTCCAGAGCAGTTTGGATATCTCCTCGGTCCAGGCATTCTTGATGTCCTCCGACATACACTGCAGCATCCAAGTGTCATCTGGCTTGCGTTTCCTAAACCAAATCTCAAATTTGGTCGTCGAGTCGCCCGTGTGTGCTGTGAGTCCAATGTCCGAGGTCTTGATGCTGTTCTTGTAGATGTAAATGTCCAGATTCTGAAAGAAGATGCTTCATCAGAGAGATGATGGGCCAAGGGAAGTAGCTGTTGTACGCACCTTGTGATCTGGAAAACGGCGTGCCTTGCTGAACAGCACCAGCTCCTCGAAGAGAAACACCTGGCGCAGCGTCTTCTTGCCACCGCGTCCCTGCCACACGAGGAACTCGTTCTGCCGCAACAGGCGACCCTGTTCCTTGACATTCACATCGCAATCGCGCAGGGAATCCATGGCCAACAGATCATTGCCATGACGCAGCTGAAACTTGACCATTTCCTCGGCACGCTGCAGTTCCTCCACATCGGCAGCAATCTCCTGCAACGCTGCACCCTCCACACTCTTCACCGCCTTCACCAGCTGCTGCAGCAGCAGAGCATACTTGCCCATCCTTTGCACTGGCTTCAGCAGGTACGAGGCTAGATCCATTTTATCCTGCAGCTGGAGCTGCTTTGGCTTAAAGAACGAGGTGCCATATTCACTCAACAATGTGTCGCTCTTGGGCTTGTTCTTGTTGTACAGTGCATACAAATAGAATTTGGATTCCATTTCCAGGAAGGCAGCGCCCACCTTGAGAGGATTGCGCTCATATCGTTCCAGTTCGCCCAGGAAATGTGAATTGTGGAATTCAAAGATCTTCTCAATGTTGCCAAAGATGACATTCCGCTGTCCACGCAATGGCTGAGGAATATCCTCACGCAGCAGCTCATCAATGTAGTTCTCGATGACGTAGTACAAGGAGCGGACATAGTCGCGTTCGGTACCAATCATTTCGCGCATGATCAATAGAAGCGTTCTAGTCAAATGGGTATGGGGATGTCAATGAATCTCTGAACGGATGAAACACACACAATCTTCGGTTCTTACTTTTGTATTTTTGGTTCCAAACAACTGAGCTCCTCCAGCGTGGTCAGCTCAAAATTGGAGGCATGGCACTGCAGATGGGCATTCGCCTCCATGGGCGAATGCATGTCCATGTAGCGCTTTGGGGGCCGCTCAAAGCACTCATCCTCGAGCAGTTCGTCGTGACTGCAAGCGGGCAGGGCATTAAGGGAGATTAGTATACATCATGCAGCTCATCACTATGCTCACCTCTTCTCGTTGAGACTCTGACAGGAGCAGATGCGTGCCAGCTTCGGATTACGTTCGCAATTATCGCAGACTCCAACGCCAGAGTCGGCAATCTTCGATTGTTGCTCCTCGCCATCGCCATCGGCATCGCAGTCATTGTCGTTGTCATGCTCCTCCTCTGGCTCATCCATATCCTCCAGATTGCGGCTCTCACGCCAGCAGCTGCAGTGGCTGCCACTTGGGGCACCCTCAAAAGAGCTGCCATTGCCGGAACTGCAACGATAGCTGCCCCTTTTCGCTGCCATCTGTCCGGGCGTACTACTCGCTGCCGGCACAGCGCTGCTCTTCCTCATGACGGCCGGCAAGTGCTTCTCTATCAGCGCCGTGGCGCCCAGTTCATCGGCCAGTCGCTGCAGCTCCTCCAATGCGGCTGTCTCCCGCTGATGTTGCGTCAACAGATGCAACAACCTGGCGCCTCCCTCGATGCGTTCTCGTGTCTTCTCCAGCTTCTCGGAGAACTGATCCAACGCTGTCTTCAGATTGCGTGCACTCTCGCTGAGCACGCTGATCTTGTTGGCCGCCAAGTGTAGATCCCGTCCCTTGGCCAAATGTTTCTAGTGAAGTAGCCAATAATACAGTTAATACAGTTATACTTGGCATTTCTTGATGCTTAGGCTTGCACTTACTCTGGCAATGAAATAGTATTTCTCAAACTCCAACTCCTGTGCCTTCAATGTCGCCTCGTTGTCCAACTGAAGCTGTGCAAACTTTTGCAAATTTTCTGCACCGTCACTGGCCAACCATGAGGTGACCTAAAAAACAAGACACAGTTTTGAGATTGAGATCAGCGAGGAACCTTCAACTCGTTGTAAAACGCGCCCACGCCGGCATCAAGGTTCAATTCCCAATTTCCCAATGATGAAAAGTGAAATTCAAAAGAAACAAACAAATGACGACGACGTCGATCTAATTAGCCTCCACTTTACAAATTAAAAAGCAATCGGGCACAAATCAAATAAAATGATTCCTCTATGGGTATTTCAAAGCAAAGCTCCCAAAGGTATCGACAACAATAACAACAACAACGACAACGACAACAACGACAACGACAACAACAACGACAGCAACCACGGGGCAATCAACAATCTCACATTGATAATTTTGTAGCTCTAACCAATTTTTAATCACCTGCTGCGTCCAATTGAATTGATACAATCGATGATGCGACGAATTATAGGTGGGGAGTGGAGGAATACAGGGGGAACCTGCACTAACTAACCAGCTTCCAGCTTCCAGCTTCAGCTGTTCAGCTCTTAGCTCTAAGCTCTTAGCTCTAAGCTTGCCACGCGTGTGCCGCACCGCATTCACTTTCCGTTTTTGGTTTGTCTTTGTCGATCTTTGGCTTTGAGACATTGAGATAATGTGCCCCAGCTACATTTGGGGGCATGTCCACGTCCACGTTTACGTCCTCCCCAATGAATGAATATGTCTGCTGGCAATGGGGGAGCAAGTGCTGATGCCAAGTCGATGCTGATGCTGATGCTGCTGAGGCTGCTCCAGTTTCACAGTTGCCGCACAATCAGCAGAGACTCCAGCTACAAGTCTACCTCGAACCCAAAACTTGTACTCGCATTCGTATTCGTATTTGTATTCGCTGTCGTATTCGTTGTCGTACTCAGACTCAGACTCCGTCTCCGTCTCAGTCTCAGACTCCTCATGCTCATCAGATATGGCCGGCCTGGCCATATGAAACGAATAATGCCTGTCTGAGCGATTAATTTACAGGGTGTTCCAGTTGCACTTAATTGAATTGATAAGCTTTTTATTTTTTTATTCGATTTATGCATCTCTTTTTATTGGCTTTCCATTAAGAAATTAACCACATTTCTCAGCTCATGAAAAGTTAATTAGAAAATTGGAAATTTTAAGTGTAGCGAAGTCAAAATTGAGAGATTCTTCTTGATTATATTGATTTCATTATAATTTATTTCCTTTTAATGCATAAATAATGCATGCACTTTAATCTGGTTTCTTTCAAATGCTGTTGCAGTTAATGAAGTATGTTTTATTGATTTAAACTTCAACCTGAAACAACTTCTTTGCTCATTAAGACTGAAGTGAAAATTGGGAAATATCAGAGTGAAGTGGCAATGCAGAGAATATTCTGAATTGTTGTTGAGATACTTCGAAAGGTCAGAGAAAGAGAGAGAGGAGAGCGAGAGAGAGAGAGAGAGAGGTAGAGAGAGAGAGCGTGACATTATCTACTTCTTTTTATATTATATTAATCCATTTTATGAACTAATTACTTCAATTATTTAAGCAGTCAAGAGAGATACTTATATTTATGTTATTTAATAATAGTTTTTCTTTATTAATTTTTAATGTAATCAGTTTATTATTTATTTATTTAATTATCAAATTATTTCATTATTATTATTATTATTATTATTAAACTGAGTTTCATTCATTCATTGTTTAAATTGAAATATATTTTTCAATTATTAAAACATTTAAGCACTTTAAATATTTCCCTCACATGAAACACATGTTGTGCTACATTATTGTTCTATTTTATTCGCACAACACTCTTTCTTTGCGAGGGAACACCCTGTATTTTGGAGCCGGCTCAGTTGTTTGCATTGTTTACATGACGAGGCGCAAGGCCTTTTTTAGTTTTTATTGGACGCTGCCATTTGAGAGATTGTTTCTCAACGATTGCCACACAGACAGGCAAAAGTCAATAATAAATAAATTAATTGATTTACTAAATCGTTGATTCAATGAAATGTTTAATGCCAGCGATAAGACTTGAGCCGGAAAGAAGCTGCTAGCTGCTGGCGTTGCCATTGTTGCTGTCGTTGTCGTTGCTCCAAGTGAAATCATCGAATGATGCAGAATGTCAGACGATAAACAAAACAAAAAAGTTAAACGAAAATAGAAACAAAAGTTTCAAACTTCAACAAGTTTCAGTTGGATGCACGTTGTGTGTTGTGTTTTGGCTAACAAATGATGACTCACAAACTCACATAGTTGGCGATTTGGGCTGCCAATTGGTGGCTGGCAGCTGTTTCTGGCGTTGAGGGGCGGGAGTGGCAAGTGGCGGTAATCATTGCGCGAAACGAGCTCAAAATGCGATAACAATTAACAGTGTCCCGCTAAGCGCGACAAACGACAACAACAACATGCCACAGGCAGCTCTGAATTGCAACTGTTGCTCGTACTTGAATCGACAACAATCGCTGCCAATCGACGTCAGCCTATCGTTAGCCCATCATCAAATGCTCACACACACACACACACACACACAGAGCACACTCACACACACAGTCATACATCTAGACTGACTTGATGCATTTTTTTTTTTTTTTTTTTCAATTTACGCGCTGTCGGCGTCAGTCAATGAAAAGCAAAATGAAAATGAAAATGAAATGAAATTCAATCAAATCAAAACAATTAGCCAAAGCAAATAAATGTCCATTTGGTGCTTGGTGCTTGGAGCTGGCAATGGAAACGATATTGGAATAGGCACTGGAATTGTTATTGGAATTGTTAAAGGCAATGCAAGCTGGAGACAACTGCAACGACAATGCAATGGGTTGTTGTTGTTGCTGCTGTTGCGGCTGCTGTTGCTGTTGCTGTTGTTGCTGCTGACGACATCGCCAACATCGTTGCTTGCTTCAATTTGCTTAGCTAAGTAAATAACTTGCAACGTGGGAGAAGTAAGACAAATGAATCTTCTATAGCTCTGACTATCTCTTGCTCTCTCTCTCTCTCTCTCTCTGTCTTTCTCTCTCTCTTTTGTGATAAGCTTGCTGTTTCTACTCGTACTTCTTCTGTTTGCCACTGGCAACTGGCAACTGCGGATGTTGTCTTTTGTTGCTTTTGGGACGCTGATAAGCGATTGCAGCAAGAAGTTGACTGCACTCTGCCTCATGATCGGCACATCTTAGAGAAGCTGTTTGACTATTGTCGTTGTCGTTGTTGTTGTTGTTGATGTTGCTGGTGTTCGGGTTGCTGTTGCTGTTGCTGTTGGCGTTGCTTTGACATAAAACGCAAATTTAACGTGACAGTTTAACAAGTTGATCGCATGCGCCATAAAACACATGCAACACCTACAACAACGGCAACAACAACAACACTTACAACTACTCCTGCAACAACTATGTTGCTGTGAGCATGCGTGGCTTCCAAGTGGTGTCCACTGTGGCAACTGCAGCAACTGTTGCTGCCGCTGCTGCTGCTCCTGCTGCTGTCGTGTAATTTACGCAAATGTCGCGTATTTATCTCACAGCCATAAACATTTTTTAAGCCACAATATCGAATTTATTTTGACACTTAACAAAGTTGTTGCCATTGTTGTTGCTGTTGCTGTTGTTGCGGCTGTTTGCTATCATAGAAAATTCCGACAGCTATTGGGATTTTAGTTTGGATTTTGTGTCTACATTTGTCTCTGCCTGCCATTTGGATTCTGTGTCTATTTCTGGTCTCTGTGTAATTTATTTGAAGTACGTCTTAAATGATATGCGTTTCCCATTTACAATTTGCCACATTTGCTGCATTTGCCACATTTTGCCACATTTGGACTGTCTCATTTGATCTTGGCTAATTTGTTTCTCATGCTGTGTTCTGGCCTTATCCACAGCTGCTTATCTTTGGCTCTTAAGTTTTTACTAGTTTAACGACCATGTCCAGTCATTTGCCAACTAATTTATGACAGTTACTCAGAAACTATAGCGACGATAACTTGCCCCTCTCTCTCTCTGTCTCTCTATCTTTCGCTCTCTCTCTCTCTCTCTCTCTCACGCACTCCCTTTCTCTTTCGCTGCCTAACTGATCAGGGTGAAACAACTGCGCGGAATGCGTGCGTCAAGTGAGACATTAAACATGTCTCTTGCCACTTTAAGTGGCAGCATAACAGAGCCGCAAGCTCAGGAAAGCACATTAAAGCTAAATATAACATTTGAATTATAGCTTTCGATTTGTTAATGTCACGAAATTATAGAATTTTTATTCAGCAAAATATTTAATAAGCAAGAGTTTGCCAAAACTTTAGGGCAAAGTATATATAAAAAAGCAAGCTTAAATTGAAATAAATTTGGACATTAAACAATTGAATTTTAAATAAATTTATATATAAATATCATAAAATTATTAAATGCAATTTAAATAAATTGAACTTTATGCCTTTCTCAACTCCTTTTATTACTTTGCGAATACTTAACTCAACTTAAACCTAAAAACCAACTAACACACTTAGTTTTTTATTTTTGCTAACCTACTTAAGCTTTTGATGGGTTATTAAGTATTTGAAATAAATGATTGAAATTAGAAACTTAACGTAATATATTTCAATTGTACATTTATTTTTAATTTTTATGTTGTGAACTAAAACTAAACAAAAACAAAAAAACAAGTCCTAATCTTAAATAGGCAAACCATAAATATAAATGGAAATTTGAAACTTTACTTTAATGGCATCGTTAAGTTTACGTGGTTAGAAAAAGTTTCCGTAGTTGCAAGTCTAAGTGTGAGCATGAGTGTGAGTGTGAATGTGAGTATGAGTATGAGTATGAGTATGATTATGAGTATGAGTAGTACCGCTCAGTTTAGTGTTTGGTCACAGCCCCCGCCTAATAAATAGAGAGCTGGCAGTTGCCCGCCACCAACCGAATCTGAGACTAAGGCTGAGGCTGAGACTGAGGCTGAGACTGAGACTGAGGCACGCTCGGCTGCATTTTTTGGTGAACTACAATGAGTATGTACATATAATAAAGCAATTTCGTTTAACTATTTGACGCGAAAAGGAGATTACAATTTTACTTATTTTTCACTTTCCAATGCAACGAAGCCGGGCAGCAAACACGCCCCAGACCCAAACATAAATCCCAACCAGGGGCAGAGTTAGAGGCAGTGGCAGCGGCAGCGGCAGAGACAGAGTTACATACAGAGTTAGAGGCAGTGGCAGAGACAGAGAGTCATAAATTGTGGCCACAAAAGGCCAAGACGTTAATGTGGTGACAATATTGCATGCAGGCGACTTGTTGCTGGTCGAAAAGCCGCTTTACTGCAGCAAGTGCAGCAACATGGGACACTGACTGGGGATGGGGATGGGGCAGGGGCAGGGGCAGTGTGGCAATGACAGTGACTGCAGCTTATCGTTGAATCAAAGACGGTACGGACGTGACGACGCGTCGAAAAAATGATGACAGCTGTTGATGAAGTTGACGATTTCTAAAAATGCGTGTAAAATTAGTGTTAAAAAACATGTCAAACTCAATACGACAGTTACATTTTGACATGCCCCAAACGATGTCGCCGACAACAATTACGTTTTGTTCGCTGTCACTCGAAGTCTTGGCCAGGCGTGCTCTGTGTCTTGCTCTTGGCTTATTGCGAGTGTGAAGCGTCTTTGGTTAATTCAATAAATACGTAGATGCAGATGCAGATGCAGTTGCAGTTGCAGTTGCAGTTGCAGATGCAGACATTCTAGGCGGCAACTTGGTCTGCCTTGGGCAACTCAATGTCTGCCAAGCTAAGCATATGATTAACGTCTACATTGATGACACACACACACACACAGAGAGCGGGCGAGAGAGATAGAGAGACAAGTTGCAGCTTCAGCTGCAGATGAAGTTGCAGCTGTGATGTCGAGTCAGACCAGAGCATGAGGAGGCATTGTTTGTTCGCGTGGCGAATTTGCATGCATCAACCGGTTGGCGGCACTTGCGGCATTACCAGCTATACCTGGCCACAAGTCCCACATCCCACATCCCAGTGAAGATGTGTCTGCAGCAAGGGTTAATATACGCGGCTATTATTAATGCCAAAGCCATGCCACTGTGAATGGCTCTCGGTCGTGGTCGTCTCCAGCTCGTTTCCTTGCGCGCATCTTTGACTTTGTGTCTTGGATCTTCAACACGGCATGTCGACACTAAATAAGCCTTCATATTTCATGGCCAGTTTGGTGGCTGACCGAATTCTATGCAACAGCGTTCTCAAATGCCCAAAATGCTCAAATGCTGCAGCTGCAGCAGTTATGCAAGCTGTGGCAGCCACCGCATTCCATGGGGGGTTGGGTTCGAATGTCAGAGGCCATAAATAAGCCAAAACTGTTTGCTTCCGCGCCAAGCACAAAGCCCAAAAAAGCTAGAGAAGCTACAACTTTGGACTGTGGTCAGCTCATGCAGCTCGGCTTGTGGCAAAATGTTTACTGCGTGGGCATTTCCAAGGCGCGAAACAATTAAACATAGTTTTCATTGCACAAAGTCGCCGACAGAGCGCAAATTAATTTGAAAAAAAAAAAAAGTAAAGAAGAAAAAAATATAGTAAATAAATAAAACGGGCAACGCTCAAAGAAAGCGCCCCAAACAAATCCAATTTCACCGGCAGCATTTGTGTATTTTTATCGGTATCTTCATGCAGCTATCGGCCAAGACGCGTCAACTCTTTCACCAACAACAGCAGCAGCAGCAGCAGCAGCAGCAACACCCAACGCAGACACACACACACACACACACACACGCATACACCTAGTCAACACTTGTGGCCATAACTGGAGCTTAAGACTGCACACCCCCCTGCTCCCCAACACGCCCCGAGTAATGCAGCCGATCAACAATTTAGATATAATATCGCATATCGCATCATAATGTCGTCGTTGTCGTTGTCATCGTAGTTGTCGTTGTCGTTGTCGTTGTCGTTGTTTCCCCCTGCCTGCTCCTTCTCCTCCTCCTGCTCTTGCTATTGCTGTTGTTGCTGCTGTTGTTGCCGTCTTGCCCAACAAAATGGCGACGGCGGCATCTTTTTCGCACCTTGTTTGAATGCGCGCCTAATGGACGACAGCGACATTTGTTAGGTGGCGGAGTTGTATTCGCATTTGGCATTGCACTCAAGAGTTGAAGCTCGTGTTGGCTCAGTTTAGTTGCGGTTTTGTTAGTTAACTACATAAACGTATTGATTTAATTAAGAAAATCAAGGCCAACGAACAGTTAATACACTTTTGGGACTAACTAAGTCAATCATGCGCTTTAGCTTGTCATTTGTTTAACTTAAGGCGAGAACGATGTGTTTGTAAGATGGCAAATATTACGAAATTTAATGGCATAATTAAAACAATTAATTATAAATTCTATTCATTGATAAACCTCATGAGTTATAGGTTCGACAAATACAGCAGATCCTGGCAAATAAGCACAACTTGAGTTAATTGTTAAGTTGCATTTACGAAAATTGCTAAATTGATTGCTAAACTTTGCTATTTAATTAGTTCGATTTACTTAAAATTTAAAGTTAACTCTTGTAGTTCTCTAAAATTACTAATAGCAGCTGTTATTCAGATACTTAAGACACTTTCCAGATCGTACACTACTTTCAGATGAGAGCAGATTTATTAGACATCAATAGAAATTAATTTAAGTATCTTTAGATAATTAACACATTATAGATTCTGAATATAACAAAAGGATTTTTTTTGTACTTTTATAAATTGAAATACATTTAATAAATATAGTAGAATGATGGATAATTAATCCAATTAATAATAAATAATTCCTAGAAATTAAATGCTTAAAATCTCTATTTACGCAACTCCCTTTGCTGCTATTGTATCCAATTATTATACAATAATAATTATAATTATTAAATATATTTATAACTCTTAACTCTTCCCACGTCAATTATTGCATTAACTGTCTCGTTGCTTGCAATGTCAAATTAACAATGCCTTGCGAAAAAGTTAGAGCATTCAACTCCAAAATTTAAACACGAAATAGTGCAAAAATTGGTAGCTGTCAACGGGCTTTTAATTGAAAGCGTGTTGGTGTTAAATGTTTATAGTATCTTTTAGTATAATTTAAGCGGCGATCGCGATATGACAGACGCAGTATGCCAGAGAGAGGGAGAGAGCGATCGATTGTGGGATAAAGATAGAAACAGTTGGACAGTCAGTCAGTCAGTTGAATGGATAGACAGGCAGTCAGTCCATCAGTCCATCAGTCTGTCAGTCGCTTTGTCAATCTTATCGCTGAACTACTTTTGAATGAAAACTAATGAAATGAGCAAAGTGAAGCCATCAATGAAGCAATCAATGGGCAGCTTGAGCTTGAGTCTTGAGTTTTGAGTTCGAGCTGTCAGAGTATTGCAAATCGATTGAAAATCGCAACAAAATGTATTTAATTTCTTTAACCTTGCTTTCACTTTTCTCATTAACTTTTCGTCGGCAATTAAAATTCAATTTTTGGCCCCAACCAAGTTTGCTTTTTGTTTTGTTTTTTTTTGATAAATGGCCGCACATTGCTCAGAGGCGGAGGAGCGTGTGAAAAATGTCCGAAAACTGAAAACTGAAAACCGTAAACCCAAAAAAAAAAAAAAATAGCAAGTAACCAACAACAACAACAACAACAGCAGCAGCAACATAAAACGTTAACAAGGCGCTGCAAATTGTTAAATGCCAATTTCCGCAAATTATTAAATGAAATTGAAGATCCAGGAGCCGTTTATCTATGAGATACTCTATGTATCTACGTATCTATGTATCTTTTAGTTTTTAGCTTTTTAGCTGCATGTCTGTCGTGTGTTTGCAATTTGACATACTTTTGTTGGCCAACAACTGCAACTGCCACAGCCACAGCCACAGCAAACGGCAACAGCCAGCACACATGCAACAATCATAATAATAATGGCAAAACTTAATAGTAGCGCGAAAGTATGACGAATATGTAAACGCATCGCATCGCATCGCATAGCATCGCATTGCTGCGCAGGCTGAAGCTTCCTTTATGACTGCACTAACTAATCCCACAACAAATTATTGTGATTAATCAGCGAAATTGCATTAGTGGCTGCCGCAACTTGTTGCCGTGGACTCACAGCGACTGCTTGGAGTCTTCACTGGGTGCATTGGGCGTTGCTGCAACTGTCATTGGCGCTGATTAAGCGCCGCCGAGTAAAGATTACCCAGGCCAGATAACGCGAATAAGAAGAGAGCTCCAGCTTTAACATCAGGCTAGAGCCACGGCCACAGTCTGAGCCAAGTTGTGGGTGCGTGCGTGCTCAATTATGCATACGGCAGCTGTAAACTGCAACTGCAACTGTTGTTAAGAGAGAGAAAGGGGGCTGGGTTAAAGGTAGCCAGTGAGATGATCATGAAAAGCCATTCATCTGTGAGACCCTTATACATATGAGCGAATCTCTACTCGCACACACAGTTGCATGCTACCCATTAACAAGTCAATTAAAATGCCAGGAAATGGCAACTGAATATGGCAACTGCAACTGAAACTGTGATGCGCAGATGCGCCAAATGAAAACACTCGAATCTGAATCTTGGCAGGCTTATCTAACGGCTCCATTTGGCCAGCCAAGTCAACAGCATTGGCTACCAATGGAGTATGGCTAAGCGAACCCGTTGTGGACATTAAGCGGATGCGCGTAATAAATTAATAAAGCCAGGCATTAAATGCAATGCATATTCAATTAACAATGTCAGTCGCTCTGAGTGCGCCGCGTATCTGTCAGATACATTTGGCATTTCGTATGTGGATGGCGCATTTCCTGTCGACAGTTTCCCCTACCCCTCTCTCTCTCTCTGTCTCTCCCACCATCAGCCAAAATGTTGCCGGCTCATTAAACTCTCTTGTGTTATCATACCAGCAACTTCTGCTCAACTCCAGCACGTTGTGTGCATAGCAATTGAAGTTGAATCAACAATAAATATTCATGAATTTAATAGAAATATAAACGAAATAGAAGGGAGAATTTCGGCAGGGTGAATGTCAAAGAGAAAGACAGTTAAAGATGGAGAGAGAGAGAGAGAGAGAGAGAGAGAGGAAAAGAGTAGTTCGAGTTTAAGCGATACTCTTAGAGTTCTGAGTTTATAGGGGTAATTACATTTTGACACAGAATACAATCTTTAAGTTACTTCTGAATTTCTAAACTTGAAATGCATTTAGCTACTTATAAGGTTTATAAATAATTAGCTACTTATCATACAGAGCATAATTTTGAAGTTCAGCACTTCACATCACATTCTATGCAAGACAACATTAAGTAACATTAACTTTGAGATACTTTTCCAGCACTTAGCTTTATTTGAAAGTATAGAGTGCTTAGCAGGACCTATAGACATCAAATGCTATTCTATTTTTTTTTTAATTCCTAATGCATCTGCTAGTGGTACTTAAGAAAATGTAGCTCTGAGATACTTTTCGAATGCTTAGTTAAGTAGAATCGAGAGTGCTGCTATTGAGGCCAGTTCTGGAGTTGTTCTCATCAAATGCTATGCAACATTGTAAACCCAAATAATATCTGAAAAAGGTACGCTTGAAAATGTATCTGTGAGATACTTTTGTGTATTGATATACTTATGAAATTGTGTCTCTTAGTTTGTGATACTTTTGAAATATTAAATACTATTGCCAGCTTACCTCATTGATCTCATCCTCCAGGGCACGTTGACGCGTCAGTTGACGCAGTCGCTCGCGTCGCTGCTCCGTCAACTGCTCCAGACGCTGGGCAGCACGATCCACCTCGTTGTAGAGCAGCGTCACCTTGCTCAGCTTATTGGCTGCATCCGAATTGCAGGCAACTGCAGTTGGAGCAGCAGCAGAAGCTGTTGGTGATGATGTGAGGGTTGTGGTGGCTGCAATTGGGGGGTATTGATGGCACTGGCTGCCTCCTGGAGGCGCAACAGCTGTGTGGCGCCACGCTTGCGCAAATTGTGCAGCTGCGAGTCCATAAGGGCACGACTGAGGGCACGATGCTGACCGTAGAGTTGTCGTCGCGTTGGCAGACCCAACAAATCGGCAGCGCGTATGTCACTCAATGCGGCAACAAGACGACCCCCGGCAGCGGAACATTGACGCTGGAACGCCTCGAGTTGGGCGAAGAACTCGCGCCACTTGAGAGCGTCGTGATGATGCTGGCCCCGGAGCAAACCGCTCGGCAGTTGTGATGGCGCAACACTTGTCGTGACTTGGTCCACGCTAATGAATTTAACCAAATGCGATGGCGATGACGATGGCGATGTGGATGACGATGACTGCGATGGCAACTGCAACTGCAACTGCTTATGTGTGTGTGTGTATGTGTGTATGTGTTTGTGTTTTGTTTGTTAGGGGAGGAGACAAAAAGCGAAAAGGAAAACCGTCATTAGTGGCCAGGTAGGTTCTGTCTTGTTATTTTTCGGCTCAAATGTTGGCCATGTAAAGCGGTTTAATTGGGTGTCTGCTTGAGCTGCTGCTGCTGCTGTGGGGCGTCAACCCAAAGCAGACACAGAGCCCTCCTAATGATTTCATTTTGTGGTGCAATCACAAAGGTCAAACTCTGAACTTACCGGCTGATCACAGCAATTGCTGTTGGGGTTCTGTTGCTGCTGTTGTTGCTGCTGTTGCTGGTTGCACAATTGCAGCAAATTCGCATCAAGACAAACGGCCAAAATTTCACAATTGCCAATTTGCTTGCTTAACAGTTTGAGACTTTGGCAAATTAAGTCGATTACGCATAAATGTTGCGACTTCTCGATGGCAATTAAAATGGTAAATGTTTGCTGGGCGGGTTTCAGTTGTTGTTGCTGTTGTTGCTGCTGCTGTTGCTGCTGCTGTTGCTGCTGCTGTGTACTTTTATGGCCAATGCTGCAAATACATAAATTAAATGCAATAAGTTTCAGTCGCATTGCAGGTAAGAAGTGCATGGTCAGGCGCACATAAACAACGTCAAAATGTATGGTGTAAATTGTGGATGTGGTTGTGGATGTGGCAGGTTGTTCGCTTCCAACTTCCAACTTCCAACTGCAACTGCAACTGCTCCAAACTGAGCAGAACCAACTGGCAACGCCCAAAACAAGTTCAACTTAATTGGCAATAAGCGGCCTCTGCCACTTGGTCAGCACAACGGCCCACAACTAGATGTGAATATTGTTGGGTTGCTAGTTTCAATGGGGGATGCTGCCACTGCCACCGTACGACTGTCTCCTGCCTGCCTAGGGTAGCACTGTTATATGTACATGTGTACCTTTGAGTATATCAAGCGTTGGCCAGTAAATATGACAAGTTGGTAGCCACTTTTAATCAGCGTAAATAAAAATTGAAAATTGCCGCTAATGGCAGCTGGCGCATTAATAAAAAGCCCAACAGGCATTTTCTTAACACTTTATCCCAAAACGATTTATCCAGCTGCGCACAGTCTCTGTCCCTGTTTCTCTCTCTATCATCCTCTCTCTCTCTCTCTCTCTCGCGGACTGCCTGCAGCTGCAGCTAACTGTAAATGCATGCCAGCAATGGCCTGGTCAGACGGTCAACCAGTCGACAGTCAGCCTGTTAGCCAGTTATGTTCTCACAGCAGTCCATCCACCCCCGTCAGAGAGTCCGCATTTTAGCTGATATTTGCACGCAATGCGCAAGCGGCAGGTCGAGTTGCTGCTGCTGCTGCTGCTGGCAGTGGCAAGTGGCAAGCTAACAGACTGCGGGTTGCCAGTCTTCAGCTTCATCATCATCTCTGGCATGTTTCGAGTTTAATGATGCCGCACAGCACGGCCATCAAAAGCGTTTGGCATTTCAATTTGAAAGCAGCCTACACATGCCATATATTTTGCACACAAAGTCCACAACGAATGCTGTATGCTCTGCAGTTGACAATTTACTTCAGACATTTTAGTGTACTTAACATAGCTAATAAATGTTATTAATAATATTAGTGCTAATGTAAATGTTACTTCAAAAAGTAAACATTGTTATCGAGTAACTTAACATAGCATGCAATTAGGAAGCAACCCAGAAATGTTGGATAATAACATTATGTCAGTCTGTTAAGCATACTTAACATTAGCCTAGAGTTACTTAACATAGCAATGAAAGCTATAGCTGTTAAGATACTTCAATTTTCAATTAGTGCATTAATTAAGAACTGCAAATGATATGCAGAAAAATAAAAGAGAACATTAAATGTCAGTCTTCGTTAAAAATACAAAAAGTAATCATTATTATCGAGTAACTTAACATAGCATGCAATTGTTATGTAAAAAAAACCCTCATAAATATTTGACAATAACATTATGTCAGTCTGTTAAGTATACTTAACATCAGGCTAGAGTTACTTAACATAGCATGCAAATGTTATTAAAAGTTAACACATAAATCTTATTTATGTAAGGCTTTCCCTGACATATTTTTTGTGCTTCATGCACGCCAAATGTTCGAGGCAATTCAATGTGATCCAACTGTGCGAAAGAGCAATAAAATATGTGTGTAGTCCTAGTCCATGTCGGTCGTGTGTAACCTGAGCTTTCTTTATGCTCGTATTTTATATTTGTATTATGTATTATGCGCGGGCATGCATATTAATACCTTTTGCACTCTTCATGCCCCTCGTAGCATTGTAGAGATTCCCAGAAGTGCAGACCCATAAAAACAAATTTAATTGCAAGCTGTCACAAACATAAAGATAGGCAGAGAGAGAGAGAGAGAGAGATGGATCGAGAGAGAGATAGATAGATAGACCAACTCAAAGAAGACATACAATGCATCTCCGTAGAGATGACAGGGTCAACTGAGCCCAGGGCCCAAAGTGAGATGATGCAAGTTTTTGTTTGTGGATAAGATGCGTCAAAGTCCAACTGCAGCCTCGTTGTTGACACTGTCAGCTCACTGGAGCTCACTGGAGCTCTCTTGTCGTAGACGTATCTTGGTCTTGGTGAAAACTTTACTTAGCTCAAATATTTAATATTTGCGTGCAGTGTCTGTCGACTGGCATTTGGAATTAGACAGGCGAGCTAATGAATACCTTACACATGTCGACAAACAAACGCAAATAATGTCAATGGCTCTGTCTCTGGCTCTGGCTGTGTCTTCAGGCTAGAGCGATAGGAGTTACCACAGAGCGCGCGGGGGGACTGCGAGTGAGATTGGGAGTCAGACTGAGTGGCTGTCCAAGTTTAACTTGTAAAGTTTTTAGTGTCATCGTCATCGTCATCAGTCAGTGTGGAAGAGTGGAGTTGTGCCAGTTTTGGAAATTTTACAAACTTTGAATTGCTTATGCAGTTTTTGCTGTGCAAATGTTTGTCAAAGTTTTCTACACGATTTGGCCGCGTTTTCAATCAATTGGCATTGAAGCAATTAACATGCAGCTGCAGCTTAGTTCTTAAACTGTAAACGGGAATTACAATTTCATATAGGATTCGAATTGGAATTGAAATCAGAATGGGAATGGGAATGGGAATGCCAACTCGTAAGTGGCCAACGAGTGTGTTCTCGTATGTCGATTTAGATTTCACAGATAATTCTGATATTTCCAGGAATCGTGTGGAGGAGCAACAACAACAGCAACAACTACAACAACACAAATAACATTCAACACAAGCATTCATCGCTGGGCCACTAAAGTTCACATCATAAATTTAAAGTGTCACGAATCTGTCTAAAAAAATCATTCATACGCCTGCAGCAATGCTCCCTCTGCCTATCTCCATCTCTTTCATATTTGATCTCCTTTATTCACACACACACACACTCCTTCTCTCTCTTTCGCTCTCTCTCTCTGTCTCTCCCATTGTCCTCTTCTTCCCGTTCGCGCTACAAAGGGAAGCCGAAAGAGCAGCGTCCCTCAAGCGACGTGTCTGCCATGCTTTAGTAGAGCCAACAACTGTTGTCAGAGACTAGAATTTCAAATTACACTGCAGAACAAAGCACAGCTTAACATACTATCTTGATAGTGCTCTTAACACAGTGTTATTGCTGAACTATCTAGATGCTAGATGCTATTGATAGAGCCGCTTCAAAGTTATGCAAATGGCAGGCAGAAGAAGTTAATGAGCAAGATCTTTCGACAGAAAGCTGTAAACTTCGTAGAAAGAGATTAATTATATTCCCCTAATCTTACATAACGTTTGTATTAGCTTAGATTTATTAACATGCATTTAAGGAAAGCTTGCGTAACTGTTGCTTGTTCAGAAAAACTCTAGTTGAAGAGCGCATAAAGATTAAAAATAGTTTTTATTATTGTTATTGCTAAATTTCCGGTTAATCCTATAACAATTCCAAATACTTGAATGATTTATGTTATATACCAATCTATTATATTCGGAAATTTACAAACACTGCATATTTGCTGCTAATCTTTGTGTCCGCTTTTGTAGCGCAGTGTTATCGACTTTTAGCTGAGGCTTTTGTTCTATTTTCTGAGGCAAAGTTCTCAGCATTGAACACAAGTGTTGTATGATGTTGTTGTTGTTGTTGTTGTTGCCGTAGTTGTTGTTCTTGTTGTTGTTGTTCTTGTTGTTGTTGTTCTTGTTGCATGTTTCCTTTTAGCCAAAGTGGCAAATTGACTGGCATGCATATTCTGTTGCGGCAATGAGTTCGACCGCCTGATTGCCAGACAGTCAGACGACCAAGAGTCAGGCAGGGTAAATGGGAGGCAAGGCAGGCAGATACTGAAGGTAGTGAGGTTAGGGAGAGCTCTACTTGGCCAAGAGAGCCCCACATAACGTCTTAAAGTCTTAAGTCTTAAGTGCAGCGCCGTCGTTCTTGTTGTCTTTGTCGTTTTTCCCAGCGCCAGTTGGCTCTTGGCTCTTGGTCAGGCATTAACTGCACATTTGCATATCTGCTCGTAAATATGGATGGGCTGCTTGTGAGTCTATAAAGCTTGCCTTCCCCCCACTCCCACTTCCAGCCCACCACCTTCAATTTGTGCTTCTTCCACTGCTGCGTTTTTGTTGTGTTTTGGACAGACAAATTGAAATACCTGGTCCTGAGGCAAACACACACACACACACAGCTGTTAGATGTGCTCATTCCCATGCGTTTTGCATTTGACATTAAACTGCCTGATTCTGATTGAGGCAACCATCTGCTTCTCCAACTCCAACTCCATTTCCACCTCCAACTTCCCCCCATCAGCCTCCCATTCATTTTGCATCACTTAGCAGTTTAGATTTGCAACTCACCTGCACTCCGGTATGGTGCTGTAGTAGAGCAACAGAGTGGCCAGCTCATAGCAGTTGAGGCCCGCGTTTGCCACAGCATCTGCGTCCACATTCACAAGTGGGTCGCCTTGGAGGGTGCGTGTGCCTGCGAATGGATGTGATATGGTTGTGATATGGTTGTGATATGGAAATCGAACTCAATCTCAATTGCTTTGGCTCCCTGGGTGGTCGGACACCGTGTTAATGTGCGAAAAAGTGTGTGAATTAATTGAATTGAATTCGATTTGAGCTGAGTTGAATTCAAATTGAATTGAAGTTAAATTGAATTGAATTGAATTGAAGTTGAATTGCATTTGAAAAGCGCATTTCACCGATTCGCCTCGCAGGCAAATTGCCTAACGGGGCGTTGCAAGCTGATTTTCAATTTCCAATTTATATTTATAAGCTAAATTTTGCAGTTAGTCAGTTAGTTTAGTTAGTTAGTCGGGGGACTAGTGAAAGTCTAGAATTATGCAGAGCAGCGTTAAAAAATGGAAAGTCTGGATGCCTACCTGGCAAATAGACGCCACTGTTCAACAGTTTCTCGGGCAATTCACTGATCGAGTTGGGCGGCAACAGTTCCGTCTCCCTCTGCCTCTCCCTCTCTCTCACTGTCTCCGTCTCTGGCAACGGCAACGACATCGACTCCGCCTCGTTGTTCGCTGCAAAGAAAATATTGACAAGTATTTATATTATTTATATGTATATTTATAAATACTGCATATATATACATATACGATATATATATTTAGATATAGGTTAATTGCATTTTAAACGCTCGTTGGAAACCTTGAAAACTGGTTCAGGATCGTGCGACGTGCTTTGCATAATAATGTCATATGATTAATTTGGCGACAGCGCAGTCACAGTAGCCCACACAGTTGCATATTGGCTACAATAAAAGGGGGGCGTGGCAAATCTAAACCAGTTGCCCCCATAAATTTGGAGTCGCCACTTTCGCGTGCGACAATTTTTTTCGTTTTTCGTTTTTCTTTTTTTTTTTTTTGTATTATAAATGCGACACATTGCCGCGTCTGCAGAAATTCTGCACGGACTTTGGTGTCCACCTGGTGGCACCACCTGTTGGTTTGGCTGGCTGGCTGGCTGATTGGTTGGTGGTTCGAATGTGGTGCGAATACAAATGCCAGGTGCTTGTTGCATGCATAAGTACGTAATTCAATACCTCCAGAGTTGCCACAATTGCCACAGTTGCCACGGTTGCCCCCGCACTTGCCAGCTGATTTATGCCCGCTTGCAAATTGCACCCACACACCCAAAATGTGACTTCAAGTCGAACGCATTCCATTGCCTTGCACACTGGGACTAGCTAAGCATCGCTAACAACTCTGCTAACCAAAAATATAATGTGTAAGCTGCTCCCTTGAATTTCATTTAGAATTCCCAAGCAGTTTAAGCTATCAGATGTTTCTGTTTTTGATAAGAATCCCTCCACTTCAATTGTTATAAACTATTCGTGCTAAAGATTATTAGCTTCTCCAATGTATTTCGCTTATAATTCCCAAACAGTTTAAGCTCTTTGATATTCGAATATATTGTTTCTTTCAACTTTATGTGTTGTAACTAATGTTTCCCTTAATAAGTTGTAAATTAACATATGTTGTTTTGACAAGGGTCAATTCGTTAGATTGTTGACAAACTGGTTCCACTGTACACCGCGCATTGCTTTGGTTTCTCATTTAATTTTCATATTTTAGGCTTTGACAAATTAAAAGGCATTTGCACCGTTGTAGCTGCCTCTCTTTGTTGTTGTTGTTGTTGTTGCTGTTGTTGTGGTTGAAAAGACAACGATATTTTGTGGTTAACCAACGCCTGGCGGATGCTGTGGGCCGCCGTTGTTAATGGCTAATAGCTTTTTTGTTGGCTTTTGTGGTCGAACCGTGGGCGTTGGCAACGCATTCTAGTCGAAAACTCAACTGCTGGTGGTGGTGGTGGTGGTGCAAATTGAGACGGTGATTCAATATGTGTGGTTTCAGTTACAACTGCACTGCCTGGACAAAGATATTAGCAATAACTTAAGGCAAGTGATATATATATACACATATATAAATTTAAATTGGATGCAAATTTATATGATTGATTTTGAAGACCCTTGACAATACTCTAGATGCGTTGCCTCAGCTTAAAGTGACAAACAATGTCGACAACCATGAGTACAAAGGCAAACCAATAAACATTGGAGAATATGAACCAAAACCATCTATCGGTGGATGCATAAAGGCAGCCACGTTCATAGAGATTATCGAGGGATGCCTGGCGATCTCGAAAGCAAGATATGGGTAGGGTATCATTGGAAATGGGTAGACCATAATCCCTAGGTCCATTAATGCCACAGCATTCGTGTGTCATCTCATAGTAGTACAACTTTTCGCTATAGAATCCTCGCACCACAACATAGGCATCGGTATAGCTCACAACGGAAATGCTGCCTGAGATGAGCAGCACAACGCTCAGCAAGAACGCCAAGATGATAGCCTGCGAAAGGGAAGCGGAGGTTGTATGGAATGTGTACACAATGTGCCATAACTTACCACCAAAAAGAGTGTACCCATGCCACACATTATGAACACAACGTCCACTAAGAGCACAAAACAGCAGATGCCCTCCACCCAGGAGAGCAGCGTGAAAAGCGCAGCCAACTCATAAAGGGCTCCAAGTTTGAGCAGAACATAGACATGTTGAAAGAGAACACCCACAAATAGATACTACTCTATTACCAAAACTAATCAATTGAAAGAATTGCAATTACAGTCTTAGATATCCGCGTCTTACCACAATTACAATATTGAGCATAAGACAGGTCCAGGATAATTGTTGTTTACTGCACTCCCATTCGGTTTTGAAGCACATTATTGAGTGTGAAATACGAATTAGATTTGACAATTGAATCGGGGAGTGAATGGAAATGATATTTTCAAGGATTATCTGAGCAAATAAAAGATCGAACTACTGAGGATCAGTAGATCATGCAATCCACAAACTGAAGAAGCTTCAACCTAAGACGGTAGTTGTGTTCTTTCAGCAGATTGTTTAAGCTTATTGTGGTAGAATAACAAACTCAAACGTTGTCAGTAATACTCTATAGATATAAAGCTAATACACTTTACACTTTAATAAAAGAGAAATAAGTCTTTGATGCTGTACATCAAATGTTTATCAAAAATTTCATTAAGCACACAACTCTTTCTGATTTCATTTGCATTTAAAGAAAGTAGAGCACAGCATGAAGACCCTAACGATAGCTTTGGCCAAGATGCTAACTATAAGTAAGAGTACAGAGAAGACACAATATACAAAATCAAGCGAAAGCTCATGATTTATCACTGCAATCAGGAATCAGACAATTTGTCATGCAGCACATGAAAAGAGAGAAAAAAATGATACTTTCACTAGAATACTCTGATCACAGTGGACAATCGCTGCATTGAATCGCAAATAATTGAATCAAATGTTAGCAAATTTATGCACAGAAATTATATCAAATTAACGCTAAATTTGCGCACTAACAAAACGTGGCTATTAGTCGGTGCTCAGTCTTCAGACTTCAGACTTCAGACTTCAGTGTTCAGACACCCGAGTCCAACTTCAAAGCTCGCGAAATGAGCTCAACTTTGGCTGCGGGGCGTTTAATTGAATATTTGTGTACTCTGTGGCGGTGGGGCGGGTGGGCGTGCCACAGCTCTAAAGATTTGCATACCACAATTGTGGGGTTTATAAATGTTGTTGCCGTTGCTCCGGCGGCTGAGTAAATAAACCAAAAGCAATAACGCCCAATTATATAGAGATAAGCGAGCGTGCACTTGTTGCAAGTTGGTCAATGCGGCGTATGCGTAATGTGAATGCAATATTACGTATACGCTGTTGATTAGTTGATTAGTTGTCCACTTACCCAGAGATTGACGCTTCTCACCAGCATCCGTTGCCTCCTCATCGCTGTCAATGTGCGGAAATGAGTTGCCCAAGCAAAATAGTGGCAAAGCAGGCGATGTGGAAGGCAACAAATCGTTGGCTCCATTGTTGTTGTTGTTGTTGCTGTTGTTCAAGTGGCTGTGCAACTCCTCGCCGGCACTGCTGCTGCCACTGGAGCTGCTGCGCTCACTGGCATTGCTGTTGCCCGACGAGGTGGAGTTCATGCTGTCCTGTCGATTGGTCAGGCGCCTCAGCATGTAACGGTTGTTGAACAGTTTGTTTTTGGTAATTAAATCGCTGCGCCTCAACGCGCACTTTGGCGACCCAATGTTGTTGATGTTGTTGTTGCTGCTGCTGCTGCTGTTGTTGTTGTTGTTGTTATTATTGTTGTTCGCCTCATCGAGCTGTTCCTCGCCGAGGGCAAGTGGCATCTGCAGCTCGTTTAGCGACACGCGCTCAATACTTCGCTCCACGCTCACAAGCAGATTCTGCAACAACTGCGGCAGCTCAATGGCATCGTTAACTTGCCCCTGCCCCGCTGTTGCCATTGCCGCCATCGACATCTCCAGCTGGAGCACACTCAATGGCTGTTGCCGTGGATTATTGTAATCTATATCAATGCAATGAGTCTGAAACTGACTCTGGCTCTGACTCCCCTCGTGCTGCTGCTGCTGTTGTGACGAGCGCCAAACGACATAAAGCTGCGGTGTGGCCTCTGCGTCAGAATCTGAAATTGAAACACACAAATTATCAGTTTTTAGATTAACAATCATCAGCAATAGTTAGCGGCATTTTGCTGATAGTTAAACTAGTCGAGGCACACAAAGATCAACAGATGGTTAACTATATGGATCAACTAAGTGGATTTACTCTGAGAGAAGAGCGAGCTAAAATTTTTGTTTGATAATAAAGTAAGTTAAGACTCATTCCGATTGACTTTAATACTTTACTTCATATGGAGGCGAACTTTATAAAACCTCAACTACAGCTTGGAAGACCTAACAATTTTAAGATGAATAAGAATTTGATTTAACTAGAAATAAGAACGAAGTAATATTATCTTTTTTGTCCATTATATAATTTCAATTTAAACTATAATTAAGTTCTTATAAAATGATGGTTCTAATCTATCCAAAACATATTAAACTAATCCAATTGAAGTGGAATTTAGTACTCCATAAATAATTGTATAGCTACTTTCATTTTGCGATAAAAACGTAACGAAAAGCAGCGTTAATTTTACTATAAATAGATCATAATTTGCTAAAAGTGCGAAATGGGAATTACTTGAGAATTATTGAGCTGTAACTATAATATAATTTGCACATTCTTATGCAAAATATGATTATAAAGTTTATGATAAAGACATAATGATATGAGTTTGGGTTTGGCTTTGGCTTTGGCTTTGGTAGCAACCCACTTACCCAATTTGACACACAGATAGAGTTCCGCTGGTTGGAGTGCGTGTGCGAACTCAGAGTCGCTCAACTGCAGCACCAGCGCTCCATTGGATGTGGCCAGCGGCCAGCCGGCATGCCATAACCAGGACTGTAACGATAGCCAAAAGAGATTTTGCAGATTGAGTAACGAAATCATTTGTAAATTTTTATTATTACGACGATTACATGTTGCCCATGTTGCAGTTGCAGTCGCAACAACTGGGACCCAATACCCCATCACACCCCTGCTGAGACCGGGACTGAGACTGCGTTACTGGCCAGGGCCTTAAAGAGTCAAGCTGAAGTGAAATTATGTAGACAACAACACCCGCAAGTGTTAAGCTGCAAAAAAGGAAACCGAAAACCGAAATACTAAAAAAAAAAAAAAAAAACACAACTGAAAATCGCTTAGACTGAAAAGCGCATTAAAAATGGCCCAGGCTGTCAGATGAAGTTGCAGTTGTCCAACTTGGGGTCTCCCTATGTAGATGTGTGTGTGTGTGTGTGTGTGTGTGTGTGTTGGTGTGTGTATCTGTTTAACTGTGGGCCTATCAGATGGCGAGTGTGGCAGCTTTTGGCTGACTGGCTGCCTGCCTGCCTGCTTGCCCCAAACTGGCCGCACTGTGAGTGCCGACTTGCGATGCAAAATTATAGATAAATCATGCAAGTCAAACTTTAGCAATTTTTGCTAATTTTTGGTTATTACCCACAGCGTTTTCAGCTCAAAAAACCAAAAAAAAAAAAAAAAAAAAAAAAAGGCAACAACTGGAAACAAAACGCGACGGAAAATTCGAAAAACGCAAAAGATTTCACCCCTACGGGAATGTGAAATCGAACTTGCAACTCAAAAAACTAAGCGTACACAAAGAGGGTGAGACAGAGACAGAGCGTGAGAGAGAGAGAGAGGGAGAGAGAGAGAGACCTGTGGAGACCTTATGCACTGGTCCGGGTCGTCACTGATCCTGCTTTGCTATTAATTGTTATGACGTGAAAATGTTTTTCGCATTGTTGTTAATTTGCTAGGCATTCGGAAAACGGTCAAAACGTTCACTCAAACAAAAAAAAAAAAACGTTGAAAAACCAAAACAAAAGCAACAAAAAATATACAAAAAAACAAAAAAATAAAAGAGGTGCGCTCACATTTGGCTTGATTTATAGCACCTTTTGGCTCAACACAAGAGCTCTGATATTTTATAGGTAACACACAGCGTTAAGGTTTAGTTGCTGTTATTGTTGTAGTTGTTGTTGTTGGTGTTGCTGTTGTTGTTGTTGTTGCTGCACATGCCACAGACCCCACACAGCAGAGACAACACAGCCAACATAAATCAATTGTTGTTGTTAATGTTGAGAAGCAGAGCGCGAAGGGGGCACGCAGTGGAGGCGGGGGGAGGCTGCGTCCAAAATCCATTCAAACAGAAAATGATCAATTTTGTCATTTGATCAAAGCCGCAGAGCAACGATCGCAACGCATCGTTTACAATCGGTTGAACAAAATGATCATCGCCGTTCCGTGCCACACACAGCAACAGCAACAGCAACAACAACAGCAACAACAACTTCCTTTCAGTTTGACTCTGCTTCACTCTATGGCAAAGTGACGGGGGCAACTGTGGGATATCATTACGTTGTATAACCCTCTGTCGCCACATGCTAAAATGATGATTCTCGTACAACATTTTCTGCTTGATTGACCGCCAATTTCATTTCAAACTTTGCTCTACTCTCATTGTTGTTGCTGTTGTGGTTGTGCCGGTCTTCATATCGTTAGGTTCTAAATCATTGGCATCGACATCGACATCGGCATCGGCATCGTTTCGATTTCGTCGTCATTGACCCAAATGATCGCGTCGCTCGGACGCCGCTTGTCATTGTCAACGATGACAACGTCGCCTCCATCCCAACCCCAAAAAAAAAAAAAAAATGAGAAAATAAGAACCCCAAGCTTCAGTCAGAGTTCTCAATGCTCAGTTCCTTAATTCGTTTTGTTGTTCTTGTTAGCTTTTAGTTATATTTTTTTGCGTTTTGTTACAATCTTTGCCCTCTTTTGGCTTTCAAAGTCAAGTCAGCGTTTGGCATTCTGTTTTAGCTCTTTTTTGTTTTGGAATTTTTTTCACTGTTGTTTTCAATTTGCAACGGCGACAAATTTCCGTTCCATTGTCGGCATTTTGCTTTGCCTCATTTGCTACCTTTTTTGTGTGTCCATAAATCTGTATTGAGATTGCTGTCGAGGATTTGTCTGAATCCTTTCAGAATTCGGATCACAAACAGACACATTTATCATTGAGATTACCAGAAATTGTGCCGTTTTTGTTTTTTGCGTCATTCCCACGCCTTTGATGTTGAAAACTAAATTACAGTTGAGTTGCCACAACAAATGAGCAGCCCCAAAGGATGTCAAAGTGTCTGCCGACTTTGATATACCCTATTGATCTGAAATTATTGCACAAATAAATCACACAAAATGCAACTAAAGACTAATCAAATTAACAGTTCCAGTTGAGTAATAATATTGTTGCACAAGGTTAAATATTTATTGTGTTGTTTGTTTTGACCTTGCATATCAAATTATCTCACTTCCGAAACTCCCCAAGCAATGCTAACTGTATTTGCAATTAATTTTGTTTGAACATTTTGCAGATATTATTTATGGCTCAAAAAAAAAAAAAAACAGTGAAACAAATTCGATTTTGTTTGAAGATAAAAGATTGACAGAGTTGCAAAAAAATAATAAAAATACAAAAACAACCCATTGAGATGTGCGCTACAGGGTCTGAAAGATCTTTCAGCGCAGTCTGTGAGTAATCAAGCCGACATGCTGTGTCATTAGCATATACTCGTATGCAGATCTAGATATATGCATATATCTTTATGCATATACAAAGAAATACTCTCAAATGTGTATCCGAATTCCCGGTCTCGTTTGGTATGGCCCCATACCCATTCCCATTCCCACTCCTTGGTCCAACAGCCGGTGTCGTTGTTGTCGTTGTCGTTGTAGTTGGCGTTGGCCGCGTGTGGCGCCCAGCCTATGGCAATTATTCAATGGGGGTGCCGTCGCACCCGGATTGGGACAGGGACGATGACGACGACGACGACGACGACAACGTTGCCGGCCATTGGGACCACCGTCAGCGCCACAGAAATTACGCATGCAAAGGCGCACAAAGGCGTTGCACAAACCGAGAGAGAGAGAGAGAGAGATAGACACAGAGAGAGCGAGGGTGAGCGGCGGAACAGTCACATTTCTACATATGCATTTGGCGTGTTTTCTTAATAAATTATAGAAAAATACAAAACAGACAAAATAAAAATAAAAAGAGACAACTTGTTGGCCGCTGGCCGGTTAATTGTGCCGTTGCCGTTGCCGTTGTGTGTGGGGTACAAAGTGCGCCGACGCCCAATCATTTTTTTTGATTATGTATTTTTATATCTTTTGCTATTTCTTCTATTGCCAGTTTTTTGGAAATATTTTCAAGCTACACAACAATAATTAATATGTTGCCAAAAAAAAAAAAGAGAAGCAGAAAAAAAAGGGCCACACCTGGTCAAAAGCGCCGCTAGCGCAGGTTTTAATTACACATACGACGCGTAAGCCGCCGCCTATGCGGCATGAGAAAACGATTCAAAGGCGACAGTCAGAAGGCCGTTAATTTTGCGAATCAATTTAATATTGGCATCGCTGGTCTAACAATCTCTCAAGAGTTTTATGACTAATGCGTTGAGAAACTCATTCAAGCACTTTATAATTACGAATGCGTGAATACTAAATGAATCAGTTGACGCTTGAGTAAGGTAAGAAAAGCATGAAAGGAAACAATAGCTAAATACCTAAGATTAGATTTAGCTGAGAGTGCTAACAGAGCGTAGCGGTGAGAGTAGCTTAGCAGAAGAGAACATTAACAGCTGAAAATATCTGCAATTTAGTTGAGATAAAAATCAGCTAAAATTAACAGAATATGGCGAGCAACATCAGTTAACAGAGCTAAGTCGCAGTATTTTAACATAACTTAACATAGCGTTAACAGACTGTGAAATATGTAAGCCATAACATATGTTAAATAACTTTATCACTACAATATAATTTAAATTAAATAAAGATGGATTAACTGGAGTAATATTAGAGTAACAAAATATTAAAAAGCATTCGAAAACTCTGAAATATGTTTATAATTTCAGATGTAAAGCAATAGCAATGATACTAGATTATATACTTAATTGCTTCTATTTTATTATTTCTATTTATTTCAATTTCACTTTTTCACATTTCTAAAACAACTTTCTCCATGACTCCAATCAATGATTGACTTAGATTTATTTTAAGCATTTCAACAAAAATTCCATTCTATTTGGAATTCGTACGAAAAGCATCTGCAAGTCGCAATCTGTTGCAAATCTTTGAACTTTTGCACAAACAAAGCGAGTGAATTTATTGCGATCAACGTCACATTTCCGCTTCATCTACCAGAACGGCCATCAAGAGAATGGCACCACCAGCAGTAACAACAGCAACAGCAGCACCTCCAGCCACCACCACAACAGCATTGGCAGTGCAAAGTCAGGCCGCAGTCACCACACCTACAAATTGTTTGCTTTGTGGTGCAGGCAGGCAAGGGAAATGATGAGGGGTGAGAGGAGACAGAATGAGAGAGAGAGAGAGAGAGAGGGAGAGAGGAGGGAGTGGAAGGAGGAGTATTCTGTATTCATCCAATGTATGTAATATTTATGTTTATTTTGCATGTCGTAGCTGGAGTAGCTGGTGGTGCAGCAAGAGGCAGCGTAACCAAAATAGATCAGGTCTAGGCTGTCATGCTTGCTGCATGGTCGGAATGCAATGGCAGGCTGTCTCCTCTGTTGCCCCCTCTTCTCAACCCTCTCTCAACAATATTCACCAAGATGTTGGCATGCCAAATTCAGCTGTTGTTGTTGCTGCTTCTGTTGTTGTTTTGCATAAACTTTTCTATTTGCAGATTCTTCAAAGCGGCACTGTCAGCTAAATGATTTAGGTTTCTATAAGCAGGAAGTGCCTGTCGATTGGGTGTTAAAATATTATAGGGCAACAATCAGAATATCATAAGAGTATCAACAGAATATCAGAAGAATATCTGCAAAATATGCGCATCAGGCACTTTGGAGCCTGTCAACTTACGATAACAACAACAGCAACAACAAAAGTCGAGGCGAGGCGAACTTCAAAGTAAATTTGATGAGGCAGGCAAACAAAACTGCAGCAAACTGTTGCAAAGTTGCAAGTTGGCTGTTACATCAGTGCACGTAATGCTTGGGATTGGGATGGAAACCGATACAGTAACATAAACACACACACACACACACACAAACACACACACAGACAGACACAGATACAAATACAGAAACGAAAGACGAAGAAGATGCAGTTTAAGATTGAGACAAAGATCGGATGCGATGCGATGCGGCTCAATTACGAGTGCAATTGGCGGCAGAGTAACAGCAAAAACCGGTACAACTTAGGAGCATTGGATGAGATTCTTCTGCCTTGCTGCCAGCCTGCTAACCTGCCTGCTTGGTCTCCTATCAACCACTTTCAGTTCACAGCTGATCATGAACTTCGGCAAAACAGCTGAAAACGAGTTTTTATAGCCTCATGGCATAATAACAGAAGAGGAACAACAACAATAACCAGAGGACAGCAACGCGGCCAACATGAGATGATCTGAGTGGAGTCTCAGTCTCAGTCTCAGTCGCAGTCTCAGTCTCTTTCTCTGGCGCTGATTCTCGCTCGTAATTGAAAAAGTTGTTAGCCACATCAATTCCAAAACGGCTGTAAACTTGTTAATGCATTGAACCGGCGAAAAACACATTAAAAATGCCAATAACTGCAGTTTTGTGCAGTCTTACGATTCAGTTAGAATCCAAAAGGGTTCCTAAGTAAGTTGCCTCGCTTGATTTGATTTTGGCCAATAAGGAAGTAAAATTTAGTAAATAAGAAAACAAACTAAAACAAAACAAAACAAAAAAAAAAAAGTTGCATAAAAAAAACGAGTAGCTTTAGCTATTTGCTCAACAGAATTTTCTCATTCTCATTCTCGTTGTAAGATTCTAGGAAAATTCTCAAAGCCGCAACCACGAAATGTAATTGTTTGCTTTTTGGCGTTTTTATTGAGAAACGTAAGGAAAAAGACGACGACGACGACGACGATGACGATGGCAAAGACTTTGAGGTTGAGGTTGAGGATAAGGACGTGGCCAGCGACAATAACGACAACAACGACAACGACAACAACTAAGACAACAACTGAGACAACGCCAGGCAAATCGAAATAAACTTTATGCACGTAAAATTTTAATGAGCACAGCACGAAGTCAATTTCAATGCTAATCCGGCGGCCAAAAGCCACGCAGACAAACGGACAAAGACACGGACGGACAGACGGACAGACAGACAGATAGACAGACAGACGGACGGACGGAGATTCATTCAATTGACCAGAAGTTGAGACCACCGTGCGGTCATAAGCACCACCACAACCACAGCGGTGGTTCCTTCACTGCATTTGTCTAGTCGCATATGTGCCCTTAAGCCACAAATCACGAAGGTGGCGCGCTCTGACATCCTACTCACAACTGGCCCAAGGCAAGGTGTCCGTGTCGGTGTCGTCTGCGCACAACTCTGCTGCAACAACACTGTCCTACAAAAATGGTACATATTAAACAAACTACTCGGACAAAGGCAAGTAATCAATATAGCAATAATATCTAAAGAACAATCAAATTTCTTGTTATAAATAAATTATAATTATTTTTTACTTTACAAAGTAGATGCAGCTTTAAAAGCACCTTAAAGCTAGTAAAAGATTTTAGAAAATTGAGTAAGCAGCTTTTATGGCTGCTGAAGGCGATAGAAGAATTAAAGTTACAGTGTTTAGATCATTAATGCCATTCGAAGGTTGGAGTATATAAAGTTAGCAGCTGTAAAAGCTCATGAAAGCTACAACGATACAGAGTTAGAATCTCTGTAAGCTCCTGAAGGTAATAAGTAGGTTGGAGTGTATCGAGTTAGCTGCATAGAAAGCAGCTGAAAGTTACGATAAGTGCGAACGATATGAAGTTAACAGCTTTGAAGCTCATAAGGAAACTAATAATAAAGTAAGTACTGAATCAACAGCTTTAAAAAGCTTCTAAAAGTTAAATATTGAAATAATCTATCTTACACTTCCTAGCTTCAAACCGAATCAGCTTGGTAATAACAGCAGCTCTGAAAGCTTTTGCTCCCTGAATTGCTTAGTTTAAGTAAGCAGCTTTAAAAGTTACTGAAAGCTAAGCATTGGATTAATCTTAATAAAAACAAAAGAAAATAAATTTGTGTTGCTGTAATCAGTTGCAATCGTCATCAATATTTATAGTCAGATAAGCGAGTGCACTATGAACTCTAGGTGCACAAATTGCTGTTGTGCAGTGTAATAAAAGTTACGCTTGAACTTGACAAATGCACAAATAACGTGACGCCAAATAAAAATCCTGTCCATAGTTGGACCCGACGGCAAATCTCGAGTACACTCGAGTATAGCCTGTAATGCAAGTACTCGTAATTTATTATTGAACCATTTATTAGAGCGTGTCGTTGTCGTGGTCTAAAGTACACAATTGTCGATGGGGTTTGTCAGTCTGAGCCGTAGTCGAAGTCGGAGACGGAGACGGAGTCATTCATGGGATTTGACGGCTTCGTTTGTTTGTTGGCTGCACAAAATTTATAACAAAGTATATTTGATTTGGAAGCGAATTCATTCGATTCTCACAGTGGCTTTTGTCTTTGTCTACCTGTTGGCATTGCAGGAAGCGTTCACCTTCTCCAGACAGCCAGACAATGACGATAATGACATAAAAACAAAGTAAAACAAACAGCAGACAACAACTGGCAGTCAGTCCATCAGTCTGCCAGTCTACCAGTCTCTCAGTCACTCAGTTAGTCAGTCTCTCAGTCAGTCACTCAGTCAGTTAAACAACAAAAAAAGGAACATTGTATCCACACACATGTGTTTGTTTCATGTCTCTGTCTTTGGTCTCAGTCTCAGTTTCGGTGTCCGCCACTTGACGTGGTTACCGCCTCAGGCCCCAACCCAGCTCCAGCGCCAGCTTCAGCTCAAGCCCAACTGTAGCTATAGCTGTAGCTCCATCGCCGACTGAAGTCAAACCGCGACTCATCATCAGTCTGCGGCTTTTGTGTTGGGTTAATTACTAAGCGAGTCACATGCGCTTGAATAATTCAAGGCTATCGCATGCATTTCTCGTTCCTATCTATTGCCAACTCGCACAGCTGCAACTTGCAACTTGTAGCATGCTTCTATTTCTTTCTTTCTTTTTTTTCTCTTTTCTTTATTATTATTGTTATTGTAAATCCAAACATCATCTATGCTGCGCTTTGCTGGTAACATAATCTGGCTGAAACCGTCGCGTCGAGGGAATTAGCATTGCAATTGCGTTTCTCACTCACATTTACTACGCAGCTTGTCGCAATGACTAAGTATCTTATAATGAAGTGGTAAGTATCTTTCGCATAGAATAACGATAAAAGCAAAACCTATACCATTAGCTATAGCTATTGTACAACTACGAGCTGTAGGAAGCAACAATAAACGACGGTTCTCCAGGGGAAGGGAACGGGTTGAGGGAAGTTATGTCCACGGTAATTGATATGAAATTTGAAATGTATACAAAGATCATTAGAGAAAAAAACAAATATCATTTAACACTCAGCATTTTATGATGTCTTAAAGTAGACATAACAAAACTATAATAAATATAAGTTAGTTAACTTTAAGCAATCTTATTTTAAGTTATTGAGAAAACTATTTATATATAAAGCGTGCATTTTAAATTTGTTAATATATATTATATTTAAATCTTAAAGCAATAAACAATTTAAAAATAATAATATACATTTTCTATCAATCAAAAAGCTATTTAAATAATACAAATATTATAAGTAAACATGTATTAATATTATTATTAAAATATTTGTTTAGCTGCAATGTTTATTAAGTATTCTCTAAGATTTATTTCATTTCAGAAATTTCTCTGATAATAATTGATAATTAAATGTCAATATTTCTTGATTGCAGTTGCAATTGTCAGCAAATTCTATATAATTTACCGTTTGATTTCACGTAATTTTATGAAATAAATACAGTCTTTCTCTCTTTAACATATTGTTGCAAATATGGCACTCATTGTTTATGAGTGTATTCACAAACGAGCACATACAATTCATCCATATCAATATCCTTAATGACAACTTCCTCTCGAATCTCTAATTCGACATGTGATTGTCATGACTTTATGGCCAATTCACACGCGCACATATATGCCTAAAGACAGAGAGAAAGATAGAGATAGACATAGAGCTAGATATAGAGAGACAGAGACACATACATAAATACTCACTTATGCACAACACGTGTCCACTCATATGAATGTGAGTGCGCACTCGTGAATGCATTTTACAAGTTATTTTATGCAAGCCATAAATATGCACTTTACACTTTGCGCATTTCTTTTGCCCCCCCCTTCTCACTCTCTCTCTCTCTCTCTGTCCTTCTGCTCTCTCTATCGCTCCTTAACTCTATAGCGCTATAGCTCTTCGTGTGCGCACAATACAAACAACAATCCATAGGATACAGATCGAGTATCTTAGCTCTTAGTTAGACCAACACAAACAGACAATTGGACAAGGAGACAGACAGCAGACGAGGGAGACAGAGGGTATGAGAGTCCCGTAGTGTCGAGTGGTGCCTGCATACAAATTATGTACAAACATGTTTTCAGAAATGTTCAATTCATTATCGCTAACAAATGCCGATCATGTTGTGTTCAACACACAGTTCAAAGCACTTTTCCAGCAAAAATTATTGCCAGAGCGAAAATCTCTTCCCCTCCCCCGTTTGCCACATGAACTACGTCTGTCTGTCCGACTGTCTGTCTGACTGTCTGTCTGTATGTCTGGGAACTGCAACTGAAATTTGCAAATGCAATTGGAATTGAAATGGGAATTGGAATTGGGTCTGGAGAGTGTGTTTATCAGCATTGTGCGGATTGATGGGGCAACTGCTGCTTTGGTTCAACTCGGAAGCTGTTTTCTATCTATGCGGAAAATGCTGGCACTCGATACTCGCAGCAGCAGTAATTGCTTTGCTTTTGCTGTGTACGTCTAAGTGATATGCCATGTTTCCAATGTTCCAGCTGCAGACTTCTGCCACAGTCTGCTCTAATCAGTTTGGACAGACAGACAGACAGACATAGAGAGGGAGGGAGAGGCTGTAACAATAAGAGGCAGCAACCCCAACTCTGTTATTCTCTCTTTTATTTTTACAAACGTCCACTTAATACACAACTTCCGCTTACAATTGTAGGCACTCGAAACAAAACTCAAACAAAAACCTGATGAGAGTTGCGACCCTTCGTTCTATGCTTTTAAAGCTTGTAGCTTGTAGCTTGCTGCGGCTGCGCACAAAAGCGAATTAAATTACAGAACGTGCTTCATTGAAAAATAAAACGAGAGAAAAAAAAAAAAACAAAACAGAATAAAAATAAAAATAAATAAAACAAGAGTGTTCTTCAACAAATTGCTGGGCTGACAGATACCCTGCATTAGAGCTAGAAATGAATGAAAATCAACCTTTTCTTGAATACCTCAACATTTCAAGTTAATAATACAAATCATATATATCAAACATTCTTTACGTCCCCTAAAGAACTCAACAGTTTCTTAGCTGAGTTGCACAATAAAAATCATTCTTACATCTCATAATTATAAGCAGCAACAGTTTAAATTATTGAACACAACATTGATGTTAGCTTTTGCTGCAATCGATTGTAAAATATCAATATTCAAAATTGATCTATTAAGTTTGTGGGCCACAGCGCAGACAGATTTAGGTGTGCAACAAAAAAACTCAAAACGAGATGAATAAATTCATGCAAATGTTTATTGCACAACATTTTAATGCCCACTTTACAGGGTATAAAAAGAAACAACAGTAACACGCACTGGCACCATAAAGAATCTCCAATGGAAATAGCATTAAGTTTCATTATTAAATGCAGAGACAGAGACAGCGAGCAGAGAACAGAGAACCAAGAGAACGCACAGCTTGAGAAATTAAAAGGCAATTAAGATGCATCAGGCAGCTGCAACACTGGGGGCGCCCTCTGGCTGGAGTTCAACATATGCCGCAATGTTTTTACGGCTTCTAAAATCAGCTGCAAATGTGCGTAGTAATTTTTCGCTGATTGATTCGAATAAAAAAACAACAAAAAATAAATGATATTTGTTCTGTGCACATTGCCTAGAGTCAAAGTTGTTCTGTTGTTGGTGTTGCTGGCTTGTTGTATGTAGGTCATGTTGAGCACTTTATAGACTCCCACAGTCGGTCGCTTGAATGTTGAATGTGCAACATGTGTTCAGCCATTCATTCGACATGCCACGGCAAGTACCAAGTACCACACTGCGTATGCGTAACGAAAATTACCATAAATTACAGTTTAGACACAGCCACGGCTCGTTGTCCACTGTCCACTGTCTGTTGTCTGTTTTAGTGTTGTCTGTTGCTGATAAGCGCATTTAACACAAATTCGTCAAGAACATATTTTGTAATAAACAAGATTTTCGACTTATTTCAGTTACTTATTTTATTATTTTTTCCATTTTTTCCATTTTTTGTTTTTTTTGAAAGGCTGCCCACACAGTGTCTTTGGCTTTGTCATTGAATTCAAAGCCTATTTACGAATATGTTTCTTTCATTTTATTTAAGTTTCTCAGTCTTTAAGTGAAGGTTCTAAAAAAGCCGCGTGGGTCGAAGGACGCTTAGGGGGGACGCTCTATGGCTTTGACTTTGGCTTTCATTTGGCTTCCGGACTTTGCACATAATAATTGACATGCAAATTGTTTAGCACAATTTGAAATTGTTAACTGTTCAATTGTTTAGCTCTTTAACTGTTAATTATCGAAGAGTTCAGGGACAACAACCAGAGAAACAACAGTTATGCCAATTGTTATTCAGAAAATAATTGAGAGAAAAACAAATAAACTTCTATTGCATTTGAACTTTGAAACTAAAAGTCTTTGATCTTTGATTGCATAAATAAAACATGAAATTACCTTAAAAAAAACTATTAAAAATAATAAATCGTTGATTTATGCGCTAATAAAGCGTTAACTTCTTTCTATAAGTAACTATTAGAGGCACTTTTATAGGTACTTTCGGTTGATTTTCTTTTTATTATGTTGATTATAATTTATTTCCTCTATATCTGAACACTGTAAAAGGCACTTTAGTAACGTTGCTGTTGTTGTTGTTTTTTTTTTTTTTTTTTGAGCACTACACTGGGACAAAATTGGTTTGCCAACTGTTGTTATTCCTTTGAAAATGTGTTGCACATTTCTTTGTTGAGGCGCCTCGAAAAAACATACGAAATACGAGAATGCGTTGCACGTTCCGCATGCACGTTCCGTCTTCGTTCCGTGTTTCTTGTTTCTGCCGCTCACAAGACTGCGCGCCGCGAATTCAAATCTCAAACTGACACTACGAATTCCCATTCGTCTATTCGACCTTTTCGAATTATCGCAATTTGCTGCGCTCTTCGTGTCGCACCCGATGCGTTGTTGTTGCGTTTGCTTCGCTTGTTAAGAGTTAACTGCAACTGTCGTAGCTTACGCTGTTAGGCTCAAGTTGGCAGTGTTGTGCTCGAAATGGCACTGCAAGCCGATTCTGGTGTGCTACAGCGCGCTGTTAGTTTAGACCTAATTTAACAGCTGCCAGGGATGCTGTAAAAACGACATGCTCTGAACAAATTAAAGTGTTTGCATTAATGTTGTTGCTCTTTTTTATGAAATAATTTTATTAATTGAGTTTGTGTAATGTTTAGAAATTCTAGTTAAAATATGTAGATTATATTCTAGCTAAATTTGTTTACAAGTTGTATGCCTATAATATGCTAAGGCCGCATAAAATTTAGGTCGAAAAGTTGAGTTGCCTGATCAAATGTATTCTAACTACTAAAGTATTGGTATATTCTATATAATCTTAGCCCCAACTGATAACTAAATATAAGATATAAGATCTCTCTTTTCATCATTTTGTGTGTCAATTTGCCTAGAAATTGCTATAAAAAGTAGCTTCAGTTCATATAAATTTCTATACACACGTACATAAACTATTTGCAATTACAATCATTCACCCCATGCCGATTCCCTTGCCAAACTCATTGCCATATTCATGTGCATTTCCATTTCCAAAGTTGGATCGTTAAATTGCTCATGCGCTAATTTGCGAGCCTGAAGAAACACTAAATGATAGATCTCTCTCCGACGACGATCTCTAGGGAATTCTTTGCAATCTCTCACTTGGCAATGCACATGCCTCAAGGAGGGGGCAAGGTTCTAGACTTTAGTAGCGCAGAGAGGGGGTGGAGGAGGGGTACGTCACTTACCTCGCCAATTTGATGAGTGGCGCGCAGAGTTGCGGCAATTTGTGCAAATTTGCATAGGAATCGCTGCTCGAATCGGGGCAGGGAGCCCTCAAAATGGGACACGAGGAGCTCACGTGCCTGGCGCATTAAAATCGCACGCGTGCGTGCCCAATAGATGGGATAAATGTGCGACAGATGCCTGTCAATCAGTTGCAACAGTGTGGCATCCACATCCACATCCACATTCATAGTCAGCTCAACAGGCATTCGATATGGATTTGTTGCAGCCTCAGTTGTTGCCTGTGGAGCACATGGAATGAGCGAGGGAGAGGGGGCAAAGAAAAGGGCCAAGTTAGTGGGCTAACCATTTTTATGGCTTATACACATACCATAGTTTGCTGCTTCATATCTGCTTCCTTCTCCTCCTGCTGCTGTTGCTGCTGCTGCTCCTCCTCCTCCTCCACCTCCATCACGTTGTCATCGTCGTCGCTGCTGGTGGCGTCGCTGCTGGACTCCTGCGGCGAGGATGGCGCTCGCCGCAGACTCAAGTCAAGCGGCATGGAGTCGATATAGGCGCTGGCGGAATCCCTGCTACCACAGCTGGAGTCCTCCTCCTGCTCCTGCTCCTGCTCTAGCAGCTGCTGCTGCTCCTGCTGCTGCTCCAACTGCCTCTGCTCTTCTCTTCTGTATGCAGTCTCCTCCTTCTCCTGGTCACACTCTATCTGTAATATCGTAGGTGCTGTTCCGCCTGCTTTGTTCTTGATCATTGTAATTGTAGTTGTCGTTGTTGTTGCTCTGTTTGCTGTTGTTGTTGCTCTGCTCTGTTGACCCGTTAGGCGTTGCTTGCATTTCTTCAGATAGCTGCGTACCCGCGACTTGCTGCGGTTCACAGTTGTTGTTGCTGTTGCTGTTGTTGGGCATTGACAGCACACATAATTAGCATTTGGCTTGGCCAGCGTCGACAGCTGCTGCTCCGCCTTCTGCTGCAACATCTCCAGTGCCTCCTCCACCGTCTCCACTTTCAACTCCACCACATCCTCCTCATCTACATCCACATCCTCGTCGCGCGCTATGGGCGCTGTGTGGCCTCCTCTGGCCTCGTTCATGTCGTTGCTGATGTGGTTGCTGCTGTTGTTGTTGTTGTTGCTGTTGTTGCCCGTGCCCGTGTCCGTGTCCGTGTCCATGTCGTTGTTCATGTTGTCCATGTCGATGGCCACTGCTAGCGGCGCCGACGTCGCGCTTTTGCCATCGATTTGAGTGTCATTCAGCACCAAGATCTCGCTTAAATGGCCCTGATCCACTAATTCGGCTCCTGGCTCGTTGCTGGTTGTCGTCGTCGTTGTTGTTGTTGTTTCGTTTGTTGTTGCCGTGTTTGTGTCAGTCTGCAATAAGGGAAATAAGACAGCTACAGTAACAGAAACTGAGACACGTGTGAAGTTCAATCTATACGTAAGTATAAAATTGTATTGCAAACGAACAAAAGGGCAAAACCTGATTAGAGCAAAGTTTAAGGCTTGGAAGCATGCAACATAGCAATGTTTAATCAATACTTACAAATTAAATAACAGAGAAATATTTTGTATATATTAAAATGTATTAAATATAAGTAAAAGACATATTCCTAAAGGAAATAAATAAAAGTATTGTCACAAAATATGAAAATTACTTGAAGAAGACATGTCATGTGCTACAAATTAATTATATATGAAATATATATTGGATAATATATGAAATATAGCTAAATTATATATTTTATATTTATATATATATATATTATATATTTTTATATTTTGCTTGCAAAACTTAAACAGAATTTAATGATTTAATTTGTATGCGAATCTTAACTGACGTTTACTTGATACATATATAACTTGATATAATTTAATCTCTTAGCTATAATAATATAACTGCAATAGTATATAAGTATAAATATATAAGTATAAATAATTTAATTTAATTTCTTTAAGCAGTTTCTATTAAATATTTTCCGTAAATAACATATAAACATATAAATAAGGCATATAAAACATGGAACACAGCTCAGTTCACTTTAGCATAAGCAGACATCAGTTTCATCAGTTTACCAACACAGATTAGCAGATTTTAAGTAACATTTAACTAGCATCTGTAAACTAACATTAAAAGTTACAGTTTATTTTCAAATCACGCAGCACAAAACATAGGAAACACATAAATAAAGTAGGGTGTGCTATAATTGGGGCATAAATAAATGAAAAAAAAAAAACTAAAAATACAGAGAGAAAAAAAAAACAGAAAATAGAAAACAGAAAAAGGTTCTTAAAACACACACACAAAAACGATTGACGGACGGACAGAGGTTGAGTTGAGTTGAGTTGAGGTTGAGGTTGAGTTGATGTTGATGTTGCCTGGGGCTACGAGTGAGCGACCCGAGTGCATGTTAAAAGTTAAACAAAAAATCAATTGGGGACAGCATTGATCCGATTTCAAAGTAGACAACAACAGTAACATGAGCGTAAGGGCGTGGCGCGGTAAGGGGAGGCGTTAAGTAAAGCAACAACAGCAACAGCAACAACAACAACAACAAGAGCAACAACTGCACTCGCATTTGCATTGCATGGCAATCAAATGACTTTGGTAAGCTCAAAACGTCAAACATTAAGTTCGCTTGTTGTTGTTGTGGTTGTCTTCGTTGCTGTTGTTGTTGTCATTGTTGTTGCCAATGTTGTTGTCATAGGTCAAGTGTAGCATAGTAGAATTCACTTTCTTTCGCACACATTGCACACAAATTTGCAGTGAAAGTGTAGACAGGCAAAAGCTGTAGCCAAAGCCAAAGCCAAAGCCGCCGCCTCCTTTTGACCATAACACATAACAATGCCACTGACTTTGGCTAACCGAAAAATACTTTAAAGTTTAAACCTCCAAGCTGACAATGTGACACTTTTTTCTTTCGCTTAAGCGGCGCTTTCCATATACGCTACACACACATACACACACACACACTCACATGCGCTTGCAACGCCCACGAGACAACAGACAGAAATTGGCAACGTTGCCGCACAGTTTGCTTGTGTTGCCACAACTAAGGTCTAACTTGTGTCCTGCAAACTTAGTCCTAGTGTCTAGCACATGGTCTAGATGGCCGCCGCCAGATGTCGCCAGCGGCAGATTGCGCATGCGCCACAATAAATTGCCACAAGATGTGGCTGCCACAATTTGTTTCACTTCTTTGGCATTGCGCGCAGTCGGCAACTTTGAAGTGCAACCAAATAAATACCAATAAATATATCAAAAAAATATATATTTGCAGTTGTGCCAGATTCTCAAATTGAGATTCAGTTTCGGAATCAGTTGCCCAGTTGCCCAGTTGCCTGGCCATGCTGGCCATGTTTGCCCCCAAGTCGTGGCCAATGCCGTGGCACGCACGCTGTCGTCCAATTTGCTGCCGGACGCAGCTCATCAATTAATTACCCTGGTCGGGGTCCGTCTCCAACACTGAGTCGTCGTCTGCCTGGTGACGCCTGGAGGCAACTTTATGCGTGAGCTGAGTGCGTACTTCGATCTTCGACTTGGACAGTGGGTCGTTGGCAAGTTGGTCAAGTTTTATGGGCAGTTTGCGGCGCAAAGGAAATCGAAAATGTTGCACTAGTTGAGGCGAGTTGTGACGACTCTATTGGGGTGGGGGGGACCCATTAAAGGAAGGTCGCTTCAGTGCACCAAACCAAAGACAGAGAGAGAAACAAAGATAGAGCTCGAGACCTTGGGGCGAAATTGGAATTGGAAGTGGTTCGTGGCGTTGTGGTGGCTTCTCACGCGTCTGCAGTTACCAACTAACGCCAGTTTGACCCACATTCAAAATCAAATCAAAATCTATGTAGCTTGGAAATTAATTTTATATGCATCTCTTGTCACATTTGTGTTAATCAAAACATTATGACTGCGTTTTCTTTTATTAATTGGACAAGCGTACAGCGTTTCCAAGTTCCAAGCGACACCTGTCCAACAACAGCAACAGCAACATAGCTACTTGCCACAAGCAGAGAGACAGCAAGAGAATGACACAGCGACAGAGCGAGAGAGAGAGAGAGAGAGAAAAGAAACAAATTAAATTTATTGCGTGTGATTTTGATAGTGAAAAAGACAAGCGAAATATACAAAATATTGCGTCAGTAACTAATTTGTTAGCTGAGGTTTGTGGCTAACATATAGTGGTAGGGAGTGTGGGGAATACTGTTAACGTGGCTTGAACCACTGGCCAGCGATTGCGTTGGCGGTGCAAATTGCAATTGTGAAGTCGCAGTCAAGGCAATCTTATTTTGGAGACACATTCAGCTGTATGTGTGTGTGAGTGTGTGTGTGTGTGTGTGTGTGTGTGTGTGTGTGTGTGTGGAGTGTGTGTGTGTAGGTGTGTGTGTGTTTGCGCGTGGGTGGCAGCTGCAACTGCTCCCGCTGCCAAATTAAGTGACAGCCAAGCTAAAGAAATTGAAAATTACTTGACTTCGACTACAACTACAACTCCGACTCCGACTCCAACTCCGACTCCGGCAAAAACGCGGACCGTGAATGCGTGTCGTTAATGGCTTGGCCTAACCTCTGACTGCCCCCCATCCAAAAATGAAAGAGAAATGATTTTGTTGAGCTGCAACAAGTTGGGGAACTGTGTGGCTTTAAGTAAATGGAAATGATGTGAGAAAACCATTTGCATGCAAATCAGATAAATACAACAAATGCTCGTTATATATTGACTGAGGTGACAAACTGACAATGACAATGCGTAAGTCAACGACAATGCAACATGCTCTTAAGATTATTTTATTAACATTTAAATTGGCTCATTGAATTTAATATTTATTTTCAAATCTATTGACGTAGCTGTAAATAATTCAAAACAAAGCAATAAAGAATTAATTGTAATTGTTGAAATTGTTGAAAAGGCATTATTTATAGCGCTCAAGTCAAGTTCAAATCTAACGGAAGTTAGCTTAATTCAACACTATAAAGAGCCAATAAAGTGACTATGGAGTAAAGATAGTAAATTTACAATTATAAACAAGAATATATATACTTTATAGGGTCGGAGATGCCTCCTTCTGCCTGTTACAAAAATTTTTTTCACAAAGTTAATATATCCCTGTACAGGGTATAAAAACAGACCATCTTTTATTATGTTTAATTTGGTTTATAATTCAAATATTTTAAACTGAATTACGCCTTCATTGTCGCTTTCTCTAAGAACATATAGAATAATATATATGTGAAAATTACTTCTTAATACATATATTTATATCGCTTTAACTGCTGTTTTCTATTGTTACTTTGTTTTTAGCAAAAGGAGATTACTCTGCAAACATTGTAATCTTTCAGTAAACACTCTCTCTCTTCATAAAATTACACATAAATTTAAACTGGAGAACAGTCAGCTCAACTACAATTATAACAGAGCAATTCACAATAATAAACTACAAAATAATTAACTTTTTCAAAACATTTTCCTAATTTAAATATAACTCGCAACTTCCTTTGTCACTTTTTTTAAGTTAATTAAAAACTACAATCTTAAACTTCGTAAGATAGAAAAAAAAACGTCAATGCATTATATAACTATCAATTGAAACTACTTTAAGTCCCAGATAATTTTGAGCCACAATAACTGGAAATTAATAATTTCGTTTAAGTTTTTCTTTTTAAATAATCAGCTTGCCTCAAGTTGCAAGCATCAAATTACAAATGCAAATATAAAGTAAATGCATCTGTTCAAGTATGTATATATGCATATATAAATATATATATATATATATTTGTGTGTATATAATGCTTTCATAATCCTTACAGGGCAGTTCTTTCATTTCCGTATTCCGTGCAGCTTATCATTGCCACTTGCTTTTTCCTGTCTTAATTTTCGCCCTGCAACTTTTAATATGAAAACTCAACAGTCCGAGTGTAACTTACAACAACAAACAAAAAAAAAAAAAAAAAAATAAAATGAAAAGTCCAGCGTTTTTTGTAGTTGTTCATATTGCAATTGGGCATGCAAAATTTTCGTATTCATTTCGAATGCGTTGAATTTTTTCATGAGATTTCCCACGTTGTGCGTGTGCGCGGGAAAATATTAAACTTAAACAGTTTTCATGTCTCCTGTCGTTGTCTCTTTCTTGAGTTAACAGTTTCGAATGCGATTTGAAAGCCGTTCATCGTAAGAGTTGTTACTGTAGTTGTTGTTGTTGCTGCTGTTGCTGTTGTTGCTGTTGCATGTCACGGTTTTTTGCATGATTTCTGGTTAAAATGCAAAACTTAGTTGCGATAAATAAATATGCATGGGGATGGATGGCAAACAATGTGGAAAACGGCAACCGAAAACTGACGAGCGGATGCACAAAGCAGCAACAGCGGCCCCCACCTAACAACAGTAACAACTGCAACAACAACAACATCTACAACACTCAAGCAACCTCAACATCAACATCAACAACATCAACAACAACAACAGCAACAACAACAACTACAGCAAAATGTAGCTGCAACAGCAACCATCGCAATTAGCTGCAACTGCAAGCAGCAACAATTTTTATTTGCTTATTTTTTTTTTTGGGTTTATTGGCCATTGAGATTTGCCCCTCGTATTGCCCCCGCTGAAGTGCAATGCCGTCCGTTGTCCGTGCAACAAATGAGCTACTGATAAATATTATTAGCGCATTGGCGGCCGTTGCACGGTTCACTGGCTCTGCCTCGCTGCCTGCCACATTTGTGGCCATAATCGCAATTTATTTAAATGCGAGCGGGCGAGCAAGTCAAGTGGGTGAAGGGGGGTGAGGTGAAGGGGGGGGGGCAAGTGGCAGGGGGAGTGATTTGGGCATGTACGATCGGGGGCACAGAAGCTGCTTGCCGCACTCTTGCCGAACCGGTGGCAGCGAGTCCACAATTAATATCGACATTTTAACACTTAGCGCTGACTTATTGCATCTCTTAGTTTTCCAGATTGTTGCTATCAATGGGGCAGACAGTACGTTTAGGCCAGCAAACGGAATCAGCCAAATGGCAAATGGTAAATTTTAAATGGCCAATCGCTGCTCGCTGTTAACTGTTAACTGGCAACTGTTGGTGGTCCCAGCCTCTTAGCCATCATATCATATCAATGCGAACTAAATTACGAGTACGTCAAAAGCGGCAACTTTTTACTTTGTCATTTGACGCTTTCGTTTTTCTTTGCCAAATCTCTGTCATTTCCTTTTGCATCTTTTTTTTACAATTTCTTGCGGGAAATTTATAGTCAAGATTTGGGTATGTTTAATGGCAATTTTTAAATTACATAAATTAGTTCAATGATCGAATATACAATTCAAAGCATGAATACATAAGAATGTCTGATTATTTTATTAGACTTTTCGTTTTAATAATACATTCTTTCTAGCATATTTATATGCAATTCAATCACTTATCATAACAAGTTTAAAACTAATTATAAAAATTCGCATTAAACTGAACTTAATCAAAATCAACCTATGATACTACAAACTTGATCCAACACTGCAAACCCAAACAAATTTATTAGCTTCGAACATATTTCCAATTCCTACGAAAATTATATTTTCTAATATTCAAAGTTGATAATTAAATTAATATAAATAAAATACATAAGTCACTTATTAGAATCTGCATTAATTGGCTTAAAGTATTTCATATTTCTTCGTAATAAATAATAAGTTTTAAATATGATAATCAAATTCTTATTTAAATTGTGCTGCCTGTACTGTGTAACAACTTTAGCTATATGAATAAACTTAATCTATATATAATTGTAATCTTATCTATATATAAAATATATAATATAATAGTCTTCACTACTCTCTACTTTATTCCTTAGCAAACCCATCGATTATTCCAACAAATCGCAGTTGAACTCCAACTTGTGATCTCTCAATTTAAACGCTTATGAATGTTATGAGTGTATTTGCAATATTGCATGATTAATCAGCAATTACACGCTGCATGTACTTGCAGTTCAACTGTTCAATGCATCTTGTACTCTTAGTTACAAATTACTCAATTTAAATCAATAAAAGCTGCCACAATTTCCAGGTGACCCCCATTTCCAATGCCATTCCCATTCCCATTCCCATGCCAAATGCATTTCCATTTCCATTTCGTTTTTCATTCCCACTGCGGATGCCCCAAAACCTACCGTTGTTGCAACGCTCGTCATGGGCTCAATGGCCGCATACGAATGCCAGATCAATGTCGGCATCAGGGGCTGCGTATTGTGGCCCATTCCGAGGCGCAGGCGAGCATATTGCTTCATGAATAGTTTCCAGATTACATAAGACATCTTGCTGCAGAATGGGGGGGAGGAAGCCCAACTCAAAACTCCAAAAAACTCATAAAGATCGAGATATCCACATGCAAATTATATGCGTGCCAGTGCCAGGAAACCGTCTGGCGATCCAGGCTCAAGTCAGACTCACAGACTGAGAGAGTCAGTCTCAGAGTTGGTCACAGTCTCAGACTTGGCTGGCAGAGGGGCAGAGGGAGATCACTTAATGCGTAGTTTGTGTTGCGTTTATTGTTTTCATAAATAAAGAAAATGTTGTACGAAACGCGACGCGAGGCGAGGCGACTCGACTCAACTCAACTCGACTCGAACTGCCTGCCACTCCAAAATTTGTCGGTTTACATTATTATTATTATTGCTTATTATTATATGGCAATGGCGATGGCGATTCACTTTACAAAAGACAGATTCACTTCATTTTTCACAAAACAAAAACCAACAAAGGCATTTGGGGGGAAGGCCTGCCAGGGCAGACAAAAACACAAGCTGGAGGGTTGTGTCAGGGGCAGCGGCTGGGGCAGGGACAGGCACAGGAACGTGGGGCAAAAGACAAGCCGGAGCAGCGGCTTAGTGATTTTTGTATTATTTTAATATTTATTTACATTTGAGCATTTTGCATAACGCGCAGGTCACGACGGAAATCGTCGGCTGGCAATTTATCAATACATAGTTGTTGTTTTATTTCTCTCTTTCCTTCTCTCTTTTCCCTCTCCTAAATATATATATATATATATATATGTGTGTATATATATATATATTCGGTTTGTAGCCTAAGGTAAGCGACTGAGAGGCAGAAAGGTTCAGGTCCAGCTACGTGCAATGTGCGAGGGGCCAAATGAAAAACGCGCCAAAAATAAAAATAAAAATCGAAAACGCGCACAAATTTTTGCGGGGGCGTAAGCGATTCGAGCCACGAGATCAATAGGAAAACGCGCCGAGTACCGTGGCCAAAAAAAAAAAAAAAAAAAAAAGACCAAACCATTGGCTCTGGGCCGGGCCTGACACTGGGATTTGAGATTGGGATTGCGACTGCGACTGTGACTATGACTGCGACTGCGAAATGTCCGCGTCTGTCCGGTGAAAAACAAGTTCAAAGCGTTTGCGGCGCGCAACTAAATTGAAATGAGCTGAGCGAAAAATGGAAAAGCCGCACACACTCCTAACACACACACACACACACCCTCGCACACATAGTGAGACACAGTTACACACCTACAACACACACACACACATACACTCTAGACTCTACACTCGCCCATTGCAAGCTTGAATGATTTTCCATGCGTGCGAACACTTTTCAATGTGAATCCCGCTCGCTGAACGAATGATTCGTTGAGCGCTTGATTGAATGCCACTCAGTGTAGTTACGAATAGTTATGTACACTGGACAACAATATTACTTAACAGATCGATCATGCATAATAATATATGTATACTTGTGCAGACAGAGTTGATAAATATTCAGGAAATCTTGCATGATTGCATGATTATTATAATTTGAAATTGTTAATAAAAGTTTTTAGTTATTAAATGACTATTTGCTAATTCTTAAATATGCAAGCTAAAGTTTCTATAATAATCTTAAGTGCAATATGTGAAGAGTAAATATATATATATATATATATATATTTCATAGATATGTAGATTTCTGAATATATCAATTTATTCTAGGCCTAACTTCACTTTAAAAAAGAATTCTAAATACTTTAATATTTTTTTTTTAATATTTTCAAAATTATCATTTGAATCTAGTTATCTAGTTATATAGATCATTTATTTATAATAACAATATTAATATCTATATATTTTATTATACTCAATTACTATAATTGTCATATTACGCTAGCTCCACTGTTACTTCGTTCTTAGGCTTTTAAATCCACTTTTGTTGCACAGTGATGAATGAATACACTGTACAACAACACACCCACATTTGTTGGGTTGAGGGATATTTATATTTTATTTTTTATTGTTAGTCTGTTTTGCGTGCTGGGCTTTGTTTAATACTCTGAGTGTTATTGTTTGCTCCATGTCTCCGTTTCAGTCCCCGTCTCTGCCATCGTTCCCATTCCCATTCCCGAAATTGTTTACCATAATTGCCAAGTGCCAAGCACATAGAGCGACATCTGCCGCTGCCTTGAACTTGGCAAAAACTCAGAATAGTTTCCATACACTATGAAATACGAAGTACGAAATACGCGTTACGTGTTTAGTTTATGTCTTTTGTGGAGACCTTTTGTTTACGCACACCAACAGAATGGTTCGACAACAAGAGCTGACAGCCTTTGTGCTATGTTCTTTTGCCATTTAATGTGATTTTAATCATCGATAACTTCAGATAAAAACCACGCTAAACTCATAAGTGCTGAGAAATAAACATTTGGACACGGGATAAGACAGTAGACAGCCAAGTTAACACTTTACCTAAATATGACACACTTTGAATGCTCTTTAATCTATTCAAATAAAACAATACTCTATTATCGTAGATTGGCATTTCCGCAAGTGGAAAATCAATTAAATTCATGACTCAATTACTGATGTCAGCAATAAAATCTGATTGTTTATAATTTAAAATGTGTTTTTTTTTAACTCAGAACCAGTCTGAGTTTAGTTGAACTTTGAAATGAACTGACCTGATAGAATAACATGATACCCTTCTAGAACTAAAGCCGGAACTACGCTTCCACACTTTGAACCAGTTGCCCTGGTTCCTGTTCGCATTGCACAGTGTCTCCATATAATAGAAAACTGTTTGATATGCCAATGTCGTATTCCAAACTCTTCTCTGTACGTGTTATGCCTGCAATAACGTAAACCACGCCCACAACAATTTCGAAATCGCACAAATAATTGCCAAAATCCAAATAAATAGCCAAAAAAAAAAAAAAAAAACTTTCATAAAGTGGCATAAATTTGATTTCTAACATTGCGGCTTGAATTTAAGCTGTTTGGTAATGTGCAACTTTTGGCTTTTTAGTTTTGTTTGTATTGATAAGAGACGACAGTGACTGGGGCTCGGTAACTGTTTATCAAACTGACAGCAATAATCGCTCAACGCCGTAAACAGGAATGGGCGAGAGGGTGACCTAAAGTTAACATGCAGAACGGTACTCACGGCTCAAGTCAGGACAGGCGAAGTTGGGCAGGCCGTTGGACACACCTTCCTGGTGTGGCCTATGAGAGTATTTAGCAAAATATAGCGGAAACGGAACAAAGCGGCAGACAGTTGGCGACCACGTTACGGTTAACAACGGGCAGGAGGGGAAACTCAAACAGTAACTGTAAATGAACCGTTGCTTGCCGGTGCGTGGGGTGAGCTTTTGAGGAACTTTTGACGTCTGGGCTTTGGAGAAATTGAACTTAGTCACGCCAATGGAAAAGCTGCAACCCTTTTGTTCTGTGGCGCCCCCAATTCGCAGGAAAAACTAAATTAGCTGAAAAATTACGCCAAAAATTATTGTCTTTAATTGAATTTGCCTGGAAGCGATATTAATTGAATTCCTTAGAAATTGTGTGTTTGATAAAAATCAATTAAGCAACTGACTGAGGGGGTTGAGGAGGCGGAGTTTACTAGCAATCGTAGTTGACCTACTTAATACGCAGGACACTCACCCGCTGTGACTGCGACTGCTGCTGTTGACGTCGACGCGGCAGCGACAAACGCTTTTTAATCCACTTGAGCGTCGTTTGGCGGCTGCGTGTTAGCGACATGCTGCAAAAGCTCCAAATGTGCGAGATCAGCACAAGGATGCACTGCAGCCACTCAACACACTGTTCGCGTGTGGGCAGACGCAACATTAAGCACAACACTCTCCGGCTGATAACAACAACAGCAATTTCATAACTTTTCACCGAGAGCGCTATAGAGTGAGCCGGAGAGAGAGACAGAGAGAGAGAGAAGCACTTTGAACGTCACGCAATTGATACTTTAAAAGCTTTTGCACAATTTTTGTGTGGTTTGTGTAATCACTTTCTTCTTTCTTTATTGCACTCTTGATTTGGGGGGACGTATTTTGCCTTTTGTGTTTAATGTTACCGTGGACGGGACGCGGACACTGTTGTTACTTCAGTTGCGTTTGTTGTTTGACTGAGAATGCGACCGAGTTTGTCGCTGCTGAGACGACAACGACAACGGCGACGACGACAGCGCTGACAGTGAGAGCGGTTCAAACTGAGACGGAATATTGAGACTGAGAGTGTTGTTGCAGTAGGCGCAAATTGTCACCAATGCGACTAGTTGTAGTTATTGTTGTTGCTATTGCCTTTGCTATTGTTGATATTGCCTCGCTGTCGTTGCGCGTTTTGTTTATAATTTGTGTGTGGCTCTGGCTAGCGTGCGTGTGTCGAGCCCAAGAAAGTACATACGAGTGTATAAATAATGCAATAAGCAATAGCGACAAAAAACCCCGAAACCTTAAACGGCACTTTTTTGCAGTCAGAGCACATCGCACTTCAAAGCCGGCGTCGCAGTAAGCAAGAAACTGCTGCTCTGCCGCTGCCGCTGCTGCTGCTGCTGCTGCTGTCTCTACCGCTGTCTCTGTCGCTAGCTCTGCCCAGCCCAGCCCTGCTCTAGGCCGTGGTCTCTGCCGAAACTGAAACTGAGCTTTGCACTCAATTTGATTGTCGACAGAAGCAGCGACAAACTACATGCATGCCAGAGTAGCTTTTGTTGTTGTTGTTATTGCTAGAAGTGCTGCCAACGTATTGTTCTTGTAATACGAATTGTTTGGCCTCAGCAGAGTGGTACAGCAAGAGAAACTGTTGAATTACAATACAGTGCACACTTGTTAATCAAAACCATAACAATTTCTTAAAGCACGAAATTAATATTTATTATATTTGATTGCAATATATTTAACACTAAATAGAAAAATTACAATGCTTTATAATTAACACTCCTTACTTTTATGATTTTATTTAATATCAAACATTTAGTTTATTCAAAATAATAACAAGCCAATTAAATACTCTACTTAATTTTGTGGCACACTGTGCGTTAGAAGCGTGTAGGTGTTTTTTCTACTCCATGCAAAGGCGAAAAGAGAGAGAGGACGAACAGAAAAGCTCAGCGTGTCAATGCATTTTGCGGTAACCGAAAGAGGAAGCAGCAACAGCAACATAAGCCCGAGAGCTTTATCGCTATGTTTTGTTGGTGTCATTGTTATAGTAATTTACTTGCGCGCGTTGCCAATGCATTTTCGTTGCTATTACGGTTATTTATTTATTTATGCTAATGTTGCTGTCGACGGCGACGACGACGACGTTAGCGCTGACTTTGCATTGTTCAGAATGAGAACAAACTAGACAAAAGCAATAACAACAACAACAACAAGAACAATAACAACAAGTGAATATAACGACAAGTGGCACTCACGCGACAAATCCCATAAATAAAGTGTTCTCATAGTTATCAGTGTTGTACGATATTCGTAAAGTATACCCCGTACTATTTATTTATTTATTTATGAAGAAAGTGTGCTGTGTGCAGTGTGCAGTGTGCAGTGTTCAGTGTGCATCCATCAGCATTTTGGCTTATGTATATTTTCCCATCGTTGGGAAAAATTATGAAAATATTCTCAACACGTTTTCCCTACTGTTGCCAAACTGATCACGAAGGTGCACAGACAGATTCATGTGACGATTTGGCCGTGGTATCCAATGCAAAACACCTGTGGATGGTGCGACGCGTCGTCTGTCGAAGATGTCGCCACTGGGTACGACGACTCCGACGAGGTACGTGCCACTTGCAAATGAATACTATTATTGCTTTTGTTGCATCCATTTTATGGCATCCAACTGGATTTTGTTGAATGAATTGTGATGCCGTTTCATTCATAAGTTATCGATAGCCTGGTACGGCTACGGCATGAAGGTGCAAAATTGTTAACATTGCAAGAGAAACCAGATATAAGTAATATACATATTTGTCACTAAAGCAGTGAAGGTATTTTATCGACAGAGCCTTGAGTTTTATGTAATTCCATTTGACAATTATTTAAATATTCCTTAAACGTTTGCAAAGGGGGGAAATTATAATACAAGTATTTCACATATTCCGAATTTCTAAGTAATACAGTGTTAATTCAACACATAATTATATTTTTCATTATTTAATATATATATAAATATATATTATTCAATTCAACGTCAGTATGGATACAGAGATAACCCAGGTTGAGACGGAGAAACGAGCTCGATTTGCAGAAGATGAGGTTGACTTGAAGATGCGCAAAGTAAAGGAACGCATTGAGAAGTCCTTGAACACGTCCGACTCAAGGGATGATGGTAAACCGCATTCACATTCGAATTTCAAGAGGAAGATGGGTTCATGGATATTTGAGAGTGTTGGTGGTTATTATCTGCCCACGGAGAACGTGACCAAGTTGAGCGTGAAGATGCAGGAACAACTTCTCATTAGAGATCTTATATATGCCTTTTCTGGTGTCCCATCGTCACACATCCGACCGGACATCTCTATTGATGATGTGTCCCAGCTGAAGACCGAACAGATTGATCAGGTGCGCTTCAAGATCGATGAGAACTTCAGTGGAGCCTTTCGAGCGTTGGCCAATGAGCTGCTCCCGCTGATTGGATACTACATCAATGTGCAGAGTTTCATTGAGGACACCATCATGACGGCGAGCTGTTGCCGATCCTTGGGTGTGGCGTTGCACAGGAACATGCAACAGTACTTTGAGGTACAATCAGCATTAGAGTCGCAGTTGCAGGAACAGAAACTGAACCTGCAACAATTGGTCCATAAACTGCGACCCTGGCTAGTCACCATGGAGGCGTATGCTAGTCTGACAAGTCGTGCCCGTCGCTCCGACCTGTCCACTGCCGAACTGCTCTCCTTGATGCACGAGCATCAGCAACACTTCAAGACCGAAGGCCTCAAGCAACTGATCACAGATGTCTCCCATTACTACATGAAGATGGTGCAACTGTGGACCCAGAAGGGAGTACTCTATGATGTGCGTGGTGACTTCTTCGTTGAGGACACCAGAGCGAATGCGATGAGCAGCACATTGCTTTCGCCGAAGCAATGTTGCCACTCCTATTGGACACAACGCTATCGATTGCATATGGATCGTTTGCCCAGCTTTCTGGAGCCGGTGCATGAGAAGATCTTTCTCGCCGGAAAGTATCTCAATGTGTTGCGGCAATGCAATGCACATATGAAACTGATGCAGATCCCTCTTAGCTATGTGCCGGGCGATGAGGCCCATGTGGAGTTCATCAGAAGCAGCTACGAGTTGCCAGCGAGAAAATTGTTGGAGATTCTCCTAGAGAATCAACAGCTCTTGCAACATTTGCATAATCTGCGAGGATACTTCCTTCTGCAGCGGGAGAACTTCACCAAGACGTTGTTGGAGAAGTGTGCGGGACAGTTGCAACACAATGTGGATTGCCTCGTTCCCGAGAAGCTGCAGAAATTGTTGCTGGAGACGCTTCAGGGCAGCAATGATCCCTTCAAGCATATGCTCCACTGTCAGCTGATGGATTGCGATGTGGCCACCCAATTGGCCAACAGACAGAAACGCTTGCAGGAGGAGAAGGATAAGGAGAAGATTGAGAAGGATAATGAGTTGGATAATGAGTCCTCCAACGAAGTAGAAGCTTCTAGTGAAGAGGAACCCTCCAGCGAGTTGCCGGAGCAGCTATCGATCTATGGCTTTGAGGCATTCACACTACGATATACACCCAATTGGCCCATTAGCCTGGTTATCCATGCTGAACCTTTGGAGCAGCTGCAGTTGCTGCATCGTGTGCTCTTCTTTCTACGCTACGTGCAACATCAATTGAAGTCCACATATTATGACTTATCCAAGTGCAACTCACATGCGGGCGCACTGAGAGATCGCATGACGGAGTGCATCCAACAGCTGGAGCAGCACTTGCTGTTGGATGTTGTGGAACCACTTTGGCAATCCTTGCTTCTTGCACTGGACAAGGCACAACTTATTGATGAAGTGTTGAGCACATTTCAGGACACCATGGATCAGTGTCTGCTGCTTTGCCTGCTCTCCGAGCCCATCACCTTTGTGCGTTCCCTCTACACGCTCGGACATCTGTGCCTCAACTACTGCGGTTTCATTGAGCAGCCGACGAGCGAAGAGTTTGAGTCGGGCGTGCTGGAGTATGAGGGCGAGTTCATCAGTCTCCTAACAAGCATCCTGGATCTGGTTATCGAACTGTCTAAGCCGACAAGTTCCAACAGCGAGACTGAGCGCGAATCCTGTAAACAGTTGATCCAGCGTCTCAAATTCATCAGCAAGGATTTGGCAGAGAAGCCAATGCCAGGAGAGAATTCCTTGTAGTTTCACTATCCAAATTGATTGTGCCACAAAATTCCATAGATTAGCAAGCCATGTCTTTACACTAGACTACAAAAGCTGAGGTCTGCGTTAAGACTGTGAAATCTTCAGAAATGATTAGTTGGTCATTTCGATGACATCATTTAATTTGATTGCAATTGAGCAAAGTTTAGTTAAAATAAAATAAAAATAAAATAGTAAATGCTTGGCAAATTTAACTGCTAACTGAACAGAACTTCTATTTATTTGTATTGAGGTCACAGCTTGGCTGCGGCTTGCCACAATGTTGCAGTTGCACTTGCAAATGGGCGTCAATAATCTAAGCTGAGTGTGTTTCATATTTGGCCAGTTTAACTAATTTTATGCCAAGTCACGGCTATGTTTGTGGATGCCTTACGCTTTGCATAAGATCGTAAATTACACTGCCTAACAAAATGTAACCTTCGTCGTGCCACGCGCACAACTTTAATGTGTTCATGTGGGAGTTAAAGCTAAACCGGTTTGCATTTTCAATACACAACAATTTAGAGTATACTAAGGTGCTGACGGATTGTTTGAATGATGGAAAGTTAAAGCCATAAAAAGGCTATATTTCTTGAAATATAGCAATACCCCTTCCCTATCGCACACCACTCCACAGAGTGCCATTTGATTAAAGCAAATTTTAGCTTCTTTTCAGGATGCATGAGTTTTCTACTTACATTTTCTTCAATTTCAATGTGAAACCGTAGATTCACAACTGCTGTCATAACAGCAACGGCCTATAAACAGTCGTAAGTTGTAGTAAAATCATTCAAAGTCGAAAAAAAATTATTTGTGGCGTTGAAAAAAAAACTCTTTATACACTTTTTTCCCTATGAAATTCATGTAGTTTTTGCTTTATCAAATTTGTACATTTGTTGCCTGTAAAATTTACAACAAATATACAAATTTGATAAGGCAAAAAAAAAGTTTAATAAAGCAGAAAAAGTGCAGGAATTGTATAGTGAAAAGAGTGTATATACAGCTTTTTTTTAACTGTATTAAAAAGCGATTAAAATTGACAAAAACTTCATAAACAACTTGAATTTCTATCGATCAAATTTATGCTTAATTATACAATTTTAATGGCCAATCAATCAACGTATTATACCATGATTGAAAAGGCACATTAATTTGCTAAGTTTTTAACACATATTTGATAGTATTAGTTTTAAAAACTTCAAGAAGAAAACTTAAAAGGATTTCTTCAGTTTTCAGCTTTCTCTGTCGTTCTGTCTTCAGCTTTCAGTGATGAATTTAAAATTGATCGAAAATGTAATTTTCCTATCTTACAATTGTTGAACATTGAAATAATAATAAAGTGTTTGCTTAAATAGTTGTTTATTGTTTTTATCAGTTTATGTTGATAAAATTAGATTAATATGCAGTTTAATTCAGTAACATTGCTCAGCGAGTTTCAAATAAATATTCCAACTCTTATATAAAAGTAAACAAAAAGTGCACTTGCAACCAGTTGAAATCACAGTGAGAGTTGCACCCAATGTGAAGCAGAAATCTCATATGAATAAATGATACTAAAAAAAAAAAGAGAGATATACACTATTAAATTTAAGTGAAGAGTAAAAGGAGCATTAAAATGCGAGCGAAATCAGTTTTATAGTTATCGCTTAGTTCAGCTTAAAGGACAACAGGTGGTCGCATTGATGATGATGATGATGATGAAGTTGTTGCTGATGATGCAACAACAAAATGCCGGCCGGCGGCAGCGCCACAACACAACAATCCAACAACACAGCAACAGTTGAAGTCAATAATAATGGTCGCAAAATTATGGTAAAGTTCAGATGCATTGCTTCCGAAATGTATATCATTATCCGTCTGCAGAAATGATGAACAGCCGTTGTCCATTCCCATTTACCTGATCAATTTACCGCCGGACTTCATTGATGGACAATACAGACGCCAGCGCAGTCACTGACGCTGCCGCAGTCGAAGCCGCAGCCGGCTGAGTGCCGTGGGAAAGCGACTGCGGTTGCAGTAGCATCAGTCTATGTTTCTGCCTGTGTGTGTGTGTGTGTGTGTGTGTCTGGGGCAGTGGCAGTGGCAAGTTCATTAAACCTATGACACGCCTCGACCACACGAGAGAGACAGAGAGAAAGAGAGAGAGGAAGAGATAGATGACTTCATTTGTGCGCCGCTTAGAAATGTCATAAACTTGAACCCTCAGCTGGAGCGGAAATGCCACATCAAGGTTCAATGAACACTTAATTAAGACATAAAATTTGTTTTTGTTTATTTTTTTGGCATAACAAAAAGCGAGTCAAACATTAAGCAAATCAATGCTAAACTATCATAGTATATGTATTACAATACCAAATTGCTTTATAGGAAGTTTAGCTTTGAAAAGATTTGCACACCACAAGACAAAAATCGTGATCGGAAGTCGTTACGGGAGTACATTCTATAGTTCAATTCTGCAGCAAGGTGGCTAAACTATTATTTGAAAAAGTTAAAATAAACTGAGTAGTTAACGATTGATCTTAATAGAAGAGGAGATTAAGGGAGGGAAGTGTTCCTTGTTCTGGTACTATTTTCACCTTCCTTCTCAGACTTATTCAACCCGACATTAACTAAAGGTTAATCTTCCCTAACTGCAATTCAAAAATAACTTACACATTTTTTATTTATTTCACAAAACTCTTTAAATACTAAAAACACAATCATTCAACATCCTCAGGCGCCAACTGTTGTACCACCTTGATCTCCGACTCAACTGTTTGACTCTCATTGGAGGATACTTTGGGAAATGGTCCCAACGGACGTCGATTATAAAGCAGATCAACCCCAAAGTCACATTCAAAGATCTGATTATCACGCATCTTCTCCTTGTACCACAGCAAGCGATCGGTGTTACCGCCCAGTGATTGGTCCAAGAGTTGACGCCGCTGCAGGCCACGTTCAAGCAGTTCAATATAATCAATGGACTTGAGTTCCGGAAAGTTCTTGAGCTTCTCGAAGGCTTCCTCGCAAACGCTCTCATAGGAATCAGCCATGGCCATTTCGTTCTTGACCCGCTCGGCAATCATCTCACTGCGCTGCAAGTCCGGCATCTCGGCGGGCAGAATACGAGAGCGTATTGTGGCCACATCCTCATCAACGGTCTCGAGCAGTCGGGCATGTGATTCCTTCTTGGCTGTTTCATAGCTGAGACGTTCCTTTTCCAGCGCCGTTTCGCGTGCCAATTTCTCAGGATCCATTTGCTTGCGGGACATTAAAATGGTCATCATTCGATTAAGATTCAGTTCATCAAACTTCTGGGCCATGCGCTCATTGTAGGGGGCGCTTGACTTCTTGCCTATTCCTCTGGGATTTAAAGAGAACTTAAGCATCTTCGCTTAAATAGTTGGTAAAACTTACCCATTCTCCTCTTCCGTTTCGGATTTCGTATCGCGCTTCCGTGTGGTGAGTTGCTCCCGCTCTAAACGCTCCATTTCCTTGCGTGCTTCCTCCTCAGCCTCTCGCTTCGCTTCAATGATATCCTTATTCAATTCATAATACTTTTGCTCCCAGGCCCGAATGCTCATCTTACGGCTAATTTGCCTGAGCACATATTTCATTAGTTTCTGTCGAGAAAGAGGAGGAACATCACTGTGTGCTCAATTGAGGTTAACTACAGAAACCTACAGCAAGTTCATTGTCCAATGGCACATCAAAGCTGTGCGGCAGCTTCACCATGCGAATGCTGCTGTTGTAGTCGCCAATGCCCAGAATCTTGTTGGGCAGCGATGGACGATGCTCTGTCACAGCTGTGATGATGCCGCCACCCAACACCTCCGTCAGCACAGCATCATCATCGCGTGCTAACGTTAGGAAATATGGGTTAAAGTAAAGAAAAACGTTACGTTTGAGTGTGCTCGACAGTAATATACTCTGTAACCTAACAAGCTACAAACATTGTAACGTCGCTGCTATTTCTACCTCCTGCTTCCTATTCTAAACCGTGTAAAAACTGCAACATACCCAGAATATCCCAAGCTTCTAGGATGCCGTCGTTGCGAGTGATGTACAGAACCGCAGGACGTGTCTCGCTCCAGGCAACGGCAGTTAAATCACACGGACGCTTGCGCCAAATAATGGGTGAATCATGATAGTCCTCCTTCCACAGTGCAAACACAGTGCGTCCTATGGAGGCAAACATCTCCGGATAGAAGGGATTCTTGCTTACGGCGACAATAGGACCATCATGAACCATGGCAAAGTTTATGGAGCTGTTCACCTGTTCCTTGGCCCCAGCTTCACTGTACATGCCCTGCCAATCGACCCGGACAATGTGTCCGTAGTATGTGGAGAGTATCAACGATTGACGCAACTCGGGTGGATTCTTGGGTACCATGGTAACTGGATAATTTGCCGGCGAGGAGTAGATCATCTTGGGAGAGGGTGTCTGTATCGAGAACACGGTGGTATCTGCTATGATTCCAGTCAAGGGTTCATTGTACGACAGATTGTACATGGGTTTTATGGTTTTGTTTTTCAATGCGGATTCATTTTGCGTCAGTTCTTTGGGCAAATTCTTGGCGCGTTGTTGCAACTCCTTCTTAGAGGTTTCACCATCGAGATTCCAGAAACTGACCGTGCCATCAAAGGCGCACGTGATGAAGAACTTGTGATGATTACGCTTATCCGGATCGGTGAACACCTTCCCAAAGTTGTTCAAATAGAAGTGCTTACTTAGCCAGTAGATGCCTGTGATGGCTCCAGTCGGTGAGCTCTCCAAAGGAGATATAATGGCTGGAGCCACCACAACTTCTTCATTGATGTCGAGCGTCCAGTCAAGGAACTCTCCGATGATGGCACGATACTTGGTCTGAGCTGGTGTCAAATACTCATCTTCCTCCAGATGCTCGCAGCGACCTTGCAGATCCCAGAGCACCAACAAACCATTCTGACAGCCGCCAATCAAAATATCCCCATTGAATGGACAAAATGACAACTTGGTGACCTCAAATGGTGCCTCAAACTCCAGTTTATAGTTCAGATTGTCCGCAAAGCTCCAGAGCAAGACGGGATTCGGTTCCAACACCGCACGTTGGACAAAGTTCACATTGTGTGTGGCAAGATCAGAGGTTCCGGGAGTGCTAAATGCATAGGATACGGCCAATAAACCGGACAACGATGGATACCAATCGCAGCTGGCAACGAAGCGTTTGTCGCTCTTCGAAATGTTTGCAAAACAGATGAACTCCTGCAAATAGGGATTGGAATAGAGCACCACCTGCTTGGTGGATATCAACTGATAGTCATTGCTGTGGACCACAAATGTCAGTGAGTTGGTGGAGTTATGGAGTTAGAAGATTAAGATCACACACCGATAGCTATCGATCTGATTGAAGTCCAGCGTCTCCAGCAGCAACCTCATTTGGTCAGACATTTCGGGTGGTGGCTTTGGCACCACTTCCTCCGGTGCGGGCGTGACAGGACGGCTCCTTACGCCGCCTTCCTCCTCCTCCACTTCCGATTCGTCGAGCTCGAGATCTAGATGAGTTTAGGTGTGCACTTTAGGCAAGGATTCATGCGTACGAAGAAGAGTAATTCTACAGTAGAGTATGCTCGATAATGAGGTACTCTATACCTTAATTTATAATATCTGCAACATTGTCTCGACTGCTGATGCAGATATATACTTTATAGGGTCAGATATACACTAACTTATAATACTCATCATATATCATCTATAATAATCTCTCACCTGCATCATCCAGCTCATAGAGATACTGTGACCAGGCGTTTGAGGGGAACGTGGGATTGGTCTGCTGCTCCTGACTGATGCATGTTGGAGCCACCTGGACGCTGACCGAGATACGACGCTTGATGATGTTATCGTACTTGACGCTCTCATTGGGCAGCAACTCGATGACGCCATCCCGAACATCACGTGCCATGCGACGCTCATAGGCGATGTGATGGGGCTCCTGTATGGGATAGACACTCTGGATCTCCACATCAACAGGAGCATCACGAATGTGTTCCACAAGTATGGTCATCTCCTGTTCGGTGCCCATGCTGACCCAACGTCGGGGCTTCTTACGCATTCGTCGCTGCATGCGCCAACGCTCAAAAGCTTCCATATTCTGGATGATGCCCATGGCCAGCTTGGTGTCCTTGCTGCTAATGTAGAAGACGAAGGGATCACCCTCGGGCGGATCTTCGTCCGCCTCAGTCAGAGTTGGACAGTATCCAATTAGCACAAAATTCTCCGGATTGAACCCCTTGAAGAGCTTGAACAGATCAGCAGAATTCTCCAACTCCTCGAAGAGTACATCACGCAATTCCTTATATTGCAGTTGCTTCCAAGGAAATTCTTGGGTCACATTCAAGCCCACCTGAATCTTCAGTGTCTTTTGCACGGCTTCGCTGTAAACGAAATACAGAAGATGACAGGGAAACCTCTAGCCGGAAACGATTCCTAAACTTACGTGATCATGACCTTCTGACAGGTGGGCAGTGAGAGCAGTGTACGCCAGGATTCCTGGACATTGTAGAGCTTCGTCATGTCGGCGACATCTTCATCCGAATCGGGCTGCATAAACTTCTTCAGATAGGGTCGACGCTTCTGGATACCGCCCGGCTCCAAGCCCATATCAATATCTCCAGGATTCTCCAGAAACTCATCCATGTTGTCGCTGGCAATCGGACAGATTGATATGTATAAAATTTGTTTTCTATTTTTATATTTCGATTGTGGCTGTTGTTGTTTAATTTTTTTTGAGGCATGAGGCAAAGTCAAACGGCAAACTCTGCCATGGCAATGAATGGGCATGCGCTGATTGAGTTTCTCCGCTGGAATTGGAATTGGAGTTGGTATTGCCAGCAGATGCGAGCGGATCCAACAGTTGCAATTGCAACTAGCGTTATGGGGGGCATGTGGAACGCAACGCACCTAAATGAAATTAAGTTAAAACATTTTCACTCATTTACATGCATAGCTGAAGTCGAGACCAGGCAATTTTTCTTGTACAATTGAGTGGGTGATTGTTGAAGCGACGCGATGTTGTCCATGCCACAGTTTGTTGAATGATGTTGTTGTTGTTGAGGAGGCATTTCACATCATTATCTTTGACCAAATACGGAACTATGCACAGCAAAAAAAAAATTTAACAAAACAAAAAACGCAATTGTGTGTCAGTCACAGAGGCTTCAAAAAACTGCTAGCAAAAATATGTGTTTTTTCTGCTCAGCCCCATGCCCCATGCTGCATGCCCCCGACTGCTCGGACATGATCTGTGGCAGGCAGTTTGCAGGCCGCAGTTCAACAAACGCCGATACCCAATGCGATGGAAAGCGTTGCCTCTGCTACGCAATCGAAATCGAAAGTTCTGTGATGGACAGCTGCAGTGCAAAAGTTGATGTCAATGCACCGTCCAAGGTGGCGGCAAGTTACAGGGGCAAGGACCATGTGCCTGCCACACTGATTCCAACTGACACACATTTAATGGATGTACGTCGCTCACTTTCCTTTTCATTCATGAACATTCTGAGCAACGGGCGACAGTGGCAGCGGCGGCGACGGCAGTAGCGACGGCGGCGTCGGCGTCGGCGATGGCAACTTTCGATTTTAAACGCAATTTATGCACCTGTCAGCTGATAACTTGCACCTCCGATTAACCGCAGTTCCTGCCGCAAAATAAATCACTCGACAAATTGTTGACAAAACATTTCGTAATTTAAATACAAAATATACAAAAGAAAAACGCGACATGCTGCCGATAGTTGCCGCCCGATAGTTGTGGCAGCATGCAACACAACGAATGCAGCTGAAGTCCAAGCCCAACAATAATAAACAAACAAACAACTTCCTAATCCGCAGCCAGGTAACCACTACAACCACTGCAGCCATTGGAACCGCTGACTCCACCACAACAATGACGTCGGCATTGGACGAGGCTGATCATTTTTTATTGTGCCCCGAACATCCATGTTGTAGCACAACAGTTCCACAACAGTAGAGTCACAACGGTTCCAAAACAATTGAGTCAATTGAGTTGAGTTCCAACAGTTGAGTCTCAACAGTTGAGTCCCAACAGTTGAGTTCCAACAGTTGTGTCTCAACAGTTGAGTCATATGCGTGCTCAGTAGTTCCACAACTGTTGTGCCAGTTCAGCTGAGTCCCAACAGTTGAGTCTCAACAGTTGAGTCTCGTACAGTTGAGTTCCAACAGTTGAGTCTCAACAGTTGAGTTCCAACATTTGAGTCCCAACAGTTGAGTCTCAACAGTTGAGTCCCAACAGTTGAGGCTCAACAGTTGAGTCCCAACAGTTGAGTCCCAACAGTTGAGTCCCAACAGTTGAGTTCCAACAGTTGAGTCTCAACAGTTGAGTTCCAACAGTTGAGTCTCATCAGTTGATTCTCAACAGTTGAGTCCCAACAGTTGAGGCTCAGCAGTTGAGTCATATGCGTGCTCAGTAGTTCCACAACTGTTGTGCCAGTTCAGCTGAGTCCCAACAGTTGAGTCTCAACAGTTGAGTCTCGTACAGTTGAGTTCCAACAGTTGAGTCTCAACAGTTGAGACAGTCAGTGTCTCAACAGTTGAGTCATATGCGTGCTCAGTAGTTCCACAACTGTTGTGCCAGTTCAGCTGAGTCCCAACAGTTGAGTCTCAACAGTTGAGTCTCGTACAGTTGAGTTCCAACAGTTGAGTCTCAACAGTTGAGTTCCAACATTTGAGTCCCAACAGTTGAGTCTCAACAGTTGAGTCCCAACAGTTGAGGCTCAACAGTTGAGTCCCAACAGTTGAGTCCCAACAGTTGAGTCCCAACAGTTGAGTTCCAACAGTTGAGTCTCAACAGTTGAGTTCCAACAGTTGAGTCTCATCAGTTGATTCTCAACAGTTGAGTCCCAACAGTTGAGGCTCAGCAGTTGAGTCATATGCGTGCTCAGTAGTTCCACAACTGTTGTGCCAGTTCAGCTGAGTCCCAACAGTTGAGTCTCAACAGTTGAGTCTCGTACAGTTGAGTTCCAACAGTTGAGTCTCAACAGTTGAGACAGTCATAACTGTTGAGACGCAACTGTTGAGACTCAACTGTTGAGACGCAACAGTTGAGTCCCAAAAATTTTCGCAAATTTCAAACGCCCATTACTCTGCGAATATATATTCGATTGTCAAACGGATTGTCAATTTGAATATTATTTGGCCTCTAAATTCGATGTGCATCTAAATTTTATACATTTAGGGAATTTCAAATTTTTCGAAAATTATCGATAATTTGCGTACCTCCCCTGTACACTTTTTCGCAAATTTCAAACGCCCATTACTCTGCGAATATATATTCGATTGTCAAACGGATTGTCAATTTGAATATTATTTGGCCTCTAAATTCGATCTGCATCTAAATTTTATACATTTAGGGAATTTTAAATTTTTCGAGTCATATGCGTGCTCAGTAGTTCCACAACTGTTGTGCCAGAACAGTTCAGCTGAGTCCCAACAGTTGAGTCTCAACAGTTGAGTCCCAACAGTTGAGTCCCAACAGTTGAGGCTCAACAGTTGAGTCCCAACAGTTGAGTCTCAACAGTTGAGTTCCAACAGTTGAGTCTCAACAGTTGAGTTCCAACAGTTGAGTCTCATCAGTTGATTCTCAACAGTTGAGTCCCAACAGTTGAGGCTCAGCAGTTGAGTTCCAACAGTTGAGTCTCAACAGTTGAGTTCCAACAGTTGAGTCTCAAAAGTTGAGTTCCAACATTTGAGTCCCAACAGTTGAGTCTCAACAGTTGAGTCCCAACAGTTGAGTTTCAACAGTTGAGTCTCAACAGTTGAGACAGTCATAACTGTTGAGACTCAACTGTTGAGACTCAACAGTTGAGTCCCAAAATTTTCGCAAATTTCAAACGCCCATTACTCTGCGAATATATATTCGATTGTCAAACGGATTGTCAATTTGAATATTATTTGGCCTCTAAATTCGATCTGCATCTAAATTTTATACATTTAGGGAATTTTAAATTTTTCGAGTCATATGCGTGCTCAGTAGTTCCACAATTGTTGTGCCAGAACAGTTCAGCTGAGTCCCAACAGTTGAGTCTCAACAGTTGAGTTCCAACAGTTGAGTCTCAACAGTTGAGTTCCAACAGTTGAGTCTCAACAGTTGAGTTCCAACAGTTGAGTCTCAACAGTTGAGTTCCAACAGTTGAGTCTCATCAGTTGATTCTCAACAGTTGAGTCCCAACAGTTGAGGCTCAGCAGTTGAGTTCCAACAGTTGAGTCTCAACAGTTGAGTTCCAACAGTTGAGTCTCAAAAGTTGAGTTCCAACATTTGAGTCCCAACAGTTGAGTCTCAACAGTTGAGTCCCAACAGTTGAGTTTCAACAGTTGAGTCTCAACAGTTGAGACAGTCATAACTGTTGAGACTCAACTGTTGACACTCAACAGTTGAGTCCCAAAATTTTCGCAAATTTCAAACGCCCATTACTCTGCGAATATATATTCGATTGTCAAACGGATTGTCAATTTGAATATTATTTGGCCTCTAAATTCGATCTGCATCTAAATTTTATACATTTAGGGAATTTTTAAATTTTTCGAAAATTATCGATAATTTGCGTACCCCCCCCCCTGTACACTTTGTCGCAAATTTCAAACGCCCATATATCAATTTGAATATTATTTGGCC
>JAEIFK010000119.1:0-34492 GCA_018901825.1 Drosophila funebris | reverse complement strand
AAAATCTGCCAAGTGTGGCAAGTCTGTAGCTCTTATAATACGCTTTTTTTCGAATTGAGGGGGCGGAAGTGGGCGTGGCAAAAAATCTAAAACAAACTTGATCTGCCTGCACACTATAAGAGTGTTGTCACCAAACTTGGTAACTCTAGCTCTAATAGTCTCTGAGATCTAGGTGTTCATACGGACGGACAGACGGACAGACGGACATGGCTATATCGTCTCGGCTGCTGATGCTGATCAAGAATATATATACTTTATAGGGTCGGAGATGACTCCTTCTGCCTGTTACGCACAAATCGCTTTCGTCAAACTTAGAAGACTATGTACTTTTTTAAAGTACAGAGTCTAATAACAACAATTAATTAATAATTGAAAAATAAAACTCAAATTTAAATTGTCAGCAGCGAGATTTGAACCCGCGCACTCGTAGCGAGTCTTGCTGTTGTTGTTGCTCCAATGCTGCTCAGCCCTTATGAATTTGTTGGTCATTCATTCCTTAAAATCTCCTTTGTTTATGGTTCGATCGCGATGAAATTTTTCGGAAAGCGTCCGCACACATGCACACTCTATGTGTACCAAATCTGCCAAGTGTGGCAAGTCTGTAGCTCTTATAATACGCTTTTTTCCGATTTGAGGGGGCGGAAGTGGGCGTGGCAAAAATCTAAAAAACAAACTTGATCTGCCTGCACACTATAAGAGTGTTGTCACCAAATTTGGTAACTCTAGCTCTTATAGTCTCTGAGATCTAGGTGTTCATACGGACGGACAGACGGACAGACGGACATGGCTATATCGTCTCGGCTGTTGATGCTGATCAAGAATATATATACTTTATAGGGTCGGAGATGACTCCTTCTGCCTGTTACGCACAAATCGCTTTCGTCAAACTTAGAAGACTATGTACTTTTCTTAAAGTACAGAGTCTAATAACAACAATTAATTAATAATTGAAAAATAAAACTCAAATTTAAATTGTCAGCAGCGAGATTTGAACCCGCGCACTCGTAGCGAGTCTTGCTGTTGTTGTTGCTCTAATGCTGCTCAGCCCTTATGAATTTGTTGGTCATTCATTCCCTTAAAATCTCCTTTGTTTATGGTTCGATCGCGATGAAATTTTTGGAAAGCGTCCGCACACATGCACACTCTATGTGTACCAAATCTGCCAAGTGTGGCAAGTCTGTAGCTTTTTAAAATACCTTTTTTCGTTTTGGGGGGGCGGAAGTGGGCGTGGCAAAAATCTAAAAACAAACTTGATCTGCCTGCACACTATAAGAGTGTTGTCACCAAATTTGGTAACTCTAGCTCTAATAGTCTCTGAGATCTAGGTGTTCATACGGACGGACAGACGGACAGACGGACATGGCTATATCGTCTCGGCTGTTGTTGCTGATCAAGAATATATATACTTTATAGGGGTCGGAGATGACTCCTTCTGCCTGTTACGCACAAATCGCTTTCGTCAAACTTAGAAGACTATGTACTTTTTTAAAGTACAGAGTCTAATAACAACAATTAATTAATAATTGAAAAATAAAACTCAAATTTAAATTGTCAGCAGCGAGATTTGAACCCGCGCACTCGTAGCGAGTCTTGCTGTTGTTGTTGCTCTAATGCTGCTCAGCCCTTATGAATTTGTTGGTCATTCATTCCTTAAAATCTCCTTTGTTTATGGTTCGATCGCGATGAAATTTTTCGGAAAGCGTCCGCACACATGCACACTCTATGTGTACCAAATCTGCCAAGTGTGGCAAGTCTGTAGCTCTTATAATACGCTTTTTTTCGAATTGAGGGGGCGGAAGTGGGCGTGGCAAAAATCTAAAAACAAACTTGATCTGCCTGCACACTATAAGAGTGTTGTCACCAAATTTGGTAACTCTAGCTCTAATAGTCTCTGAGATCTAGGTGTTCATACGGACGGACAGACGGACAGACGGACATGGCTATATCGTCTCGGCTGTTGATGCTGATCAAGAATATATATACTTTATAGGGTCGGAGATGACTCCTTCTGCCTGTTACGCACAAATCGCTTTCGTCAAACTTAGAAGACTATGTACTTTTTCTAAAGTACAGAGTCTAATAACAACAATTAATTAATAATTGAAAAATAAAACTCAAATTTAAATTGTCAGCAGCGAGATTTGAACCCGCGCACTCGTAGCGAGTCTTGCTGTTGTTGTTGCTCCAATGCTGCTCAGCCCTTATGAATTTGTTGGTCATTCATTCCTTAAAATCTCCTTTGTTTATGGTTCGATCGCGATGAAATTTTTCGGAAAGCGTCCGCACACATGCACACTCTATGTGTACCAAATCTGCCAAGTGTGGCAAGTCTGTAGCTCTTATAATACGCTTTTTTTCGAATTGAGGGGGCGGAAGTGGGCGTGGCAAAAATCTAAAAACAAACTTTGATCTGCCTGCACACTATAAGAGTGTTGTCACCAAATTTGGTAACTCTAGCTCTAATAGTCTCTGAGATCTAGGTGTTCATACGGACGGACAGACGGACAGACGGACATGGCTATATCGTCTCGGCTGTTGATGCTGATCAAGAATATATATACTTTATAGGGTCGGAGATGACTCCTTCTGCCTGTTACGCACAAATCGCTTTCGTCAAACTTAGAAGACTATGTACTTTTTTAAAGTACAGAGTCTAATAACAACAATTAATTAATAATTGAAAAATAAAACTCAAATTTAAATTGTCAGCAGCGAGATTTGAACCCGCGCACTCGTAGCGAGTCTTGCTGTTGTTGTTGCTCCAATGCTGCTCAGCCCTTATGAATTTGTTGGTCATTCATTCCTTAAAATCTCCTTTGTTTATGGTTCGATCGCGATGAAATTTTTCGGAAAGCGTCCGCACACATGCACACTCTATGTGTACCAAATCTGCCAAGTGTGGCAAGTCTGTAGCTCTTATAATACGCTTTTTTCGAATTGAGGGGGCGGAAGTGGGCGTGGCAAAAATCTAAAACAAACTTGATCTGCCTGCACACTATAAGAGTGTTGTCACCAAACTTTGGTAACTCTAGCTCTAATAGTCTCTGAGATCTAGGTGTTCATACGGACGGACAGACGGACAGACGGACATGGCTATATCGTCTCGGCTGTTGATGCTGATAAAAAAATAATTTTTTTTTTGGGGGGGGGGGTGCTTCTTTCTTCTTTTTACCAAAAATTTTTTTTTTTAAATTTAAAAAATTTTTTATTTTTTTAAAGTACAGAGTCTAATAACAACAATTAATTAATAATTGAAAAATAAAACTCAAATTTAAATTGTCAGCAGCGAGATTTGAACCCGCGCACTCGTAGCGAGTCTTGCTGTTGTTGTTGCTCCAATGCTGCTCAGCCCTTATGAATTTGTTGGTCATTCATTCCTTAAAATCTCCTTTGTTTATGGTTCGATCGCGATGAAATTTTTGGAAAGCGTCCGCACACATGCACACTCTATGTGTACCAAATCTGCCAAGTGTGGCAAGTCTGTAGCTCTTATAATACGCTTTTTTCGATTTGAGGGGGCGGAAGTGGGCGTGGCAAAAATCTAAAACAAACTTGATCTGCCTGCACACTATAAGAGTGTTGTCACCAAACTTGGTAACTCTAGCTCTAATAGTCTCTGAGATCTAGGTGTTCATACGGACGGACAGACGGACAGACGGACATGGCTATATCGTCTCGGCTGCTGATGCTGATCAAGAATATATATACTTTATAGGGTCGGAGATGACTCCTTCTGCCTGTTACGCACAAATCGCTTTCGTCAAACTTAGAAGACTATGTACTTTTTTAAAGTACAGAGTCTAATAACAACAATTAATTAATAATTGAAAAATAAAACTCAAATTTAAATTGTCAGCAGCGAGATTTGAACCCGCGCACTCGTAGCGAGTCTTGCTGTTGTTGTTGCTCCAATGCTGCTCAGCCCTTATGAATTTGTTGGTCATTCATTCCTTAAAATCTCCTTTGTTTATGGTTCGATCGCGATGAAATTTTTGGAAAGCGTCCGCACACATGCACACTCTATGTGTACCAAATCTGCCAAGTGTGGCAAGTCTGTAGCTCTTATAATACGCTTTTTTCGATTTGCGGGGGGCGGAAGTGGGCGTGGCAAAAATCTAAAACAAACTTGATCTGCCTGCACACTATAAGAGTGTTGTCACCAAACTTGGTAACTCTAGCTCTAATAGTCTCTGAGATCTAGGTGTTCATACGGACGGACAGACGGACAGACGGACATGGCTATATCGTCTCGGCTGCTGATGCTGATCAAGAATATATATACTTTATAGGGTCGGAGATGACTCCTTCTGCCTGTTACGCACAAATCGCTTTCGTCAAACTTAGAAGACTATGTACTTTTTTAAAGTACAGAGTGTAATAACAACAATTAATTAATAATTGAAAAATAAAACTCAAATTTAAATTGTCAGCAGCGAGGTTTGAACCCGCGCACTCGTAGCGAGTCTTGCTGTTGTTGTTGCTCCAATGCTGCTCAGCCCTTATGAATTTGTTGGTCATTCATTCCTTAAAATCTCCTTTGTTTATGGTTCGATCGCGATGAAATTTTTGGAAAGCGTCCGCACACATGCACACTCTATGTGTACCAAATCTGCCAAGTGTGGCAAGTCTGTAGCTCTTATAATACGCTTTTTTTGATTTGCGGGGGCGGAAGTGGGCGTGGCAAAAATCTAAAACAAACTTGATCTGCCTGCACACTATAAGAGTGTTGTCACCAAACTTGGTAACTCTAGCTCTAATAGTCTCTGAGATCTAGGTGTTCATACGGACGGACAGACGGACAGACGGACATGGCTATATCGTCTCGGCTGCTGATGCTGATCAAGAATATATATACTTTATAGGGTCGGAGATGACTCCTTCTGCCTGTTACGCACAAATCGCTTTCGTCAAACTTAGAAGACTATGTACTTTTTTAAAGTACAGAGTCTAATAACAACAATTAATTAATAATTGAAAAATAAAACTCAAATTTAAATTGTCAGCAGCGAGGTTTGAACCCGCGCACTCGTAGCGAGTCTTGCTGTTGTTGTTGCTCCAATGCTGCTCAGCCCTTATGAATTTGTTGGTCATTCATTCCTTAAAATCTCCTTTGTTTATGGTTCGATCGCGATGAAATTTTTGGAAAGCGTCCGCACACATGCACACTCTATGTGTACCAAATCTGCCAAGTGTGGCAAGTCTGTAGCTCTTATAATACGCTTTTTTTCGATTTGGGGGGGGAAGTGGGGCGGAAGTGAGCGTGGCAAAAATCTAAAACAAACTTGATCTGCCTGCACACTATAAGAGTGTTGTCACCAAACTTGGTAACTCTAGCTCTAATAGTCTCTGAGATCTAGGTGTTCATACGGACGGACAGACGGACAGACGGACATGGCTATATTGTCTCGGCTGTTGTTGCTGATCAAGAATATATATACTTTATAGGGTCGGAGATGACTCCTTCTGCCTGTTACGCACAAATCGCTTTCGTCAAACTTAGAAGACTATGTACTTTTTTAAAGTACAGAGTGTAATAACAACAATTAATTAATAATTGAAAAATAAAACTCAAATTTAAATTGTCAGCAGCGAGGTTTGAACCCGCGCACTCGTAGCGAGTCTTGCTGTTGTTGTTGCTCCAATGCTGCTCAGCCCTTATGAATTTGTTGGTCATTCATTCCTTAAAATCTCCTTTGTTTATGGTTCGATCGCGATGAAATTTTTGGAAAGCGTCCGCACACATGCACACTCTATGTGTACCAAATCTGCCAAGTGTGGCAAGTCTGTAGCTCTTATAATACGCTTTTTTCGAATTGAGGGGGCGGAAGTGGGCGTGGCAAAAATCTAAAACAAACTTTATCTGCCTGCACACTATAAGAGTGTTGTCACCAAACTTGGTAACTCTAGCTCTAATAGTCTCTGAGATCTAGGTGTTCATACGGACGGACAGACGGACAGACGGACATGGCTATATCGTCTCGGCTGCTGATGCTGATCAAGAATATATATACTTTATAGGGTCGGAGATGACTCCTTCTGCCTGTTACGCACAAATCGCTTTCGTCAAACTTAGAAGACTATGTACTTTTTTAAAGTACAGAGTGTAATAACAACAATTAATTAATAATTGAAAAATAAAACTCAAATTTAAATTGTCAGCAGCGAGGTTTGAACCCGCGCACTCGTAGCGAGTCTTGCTGTTGTTGTTGCTCCAATGCTGCTCAGCCCTTATGAATTTGTTGGTCATTCATTCCTTAAAATCTCCTTTGTTTATGGTTCGATCGCGATGAAATTTTTGGAAAGCGTCCGCACACATGCACACTCTATGTGTACCAAATCTGCCAAGTGTGGCAAGTCTGTAGCTCTTATAATACGCTTTTTTCGATTTGCGGGGGCGGAAGTGAGCGTGGCAAAAATCTAAAACAAACTTGATCTGCCTGCACACTATAAGAGTGTTGTCACCAAATTTGGTAACTCTAGCTCTAATAGTCTCTGAGATCTAGGTGTTCATACGGACGGACAGACGGACAGACGGACATGGCTATATCGTCTCGGCTGCTGATGCTGATCAAGAATATATATACTTTATAGGGTCGGAGATGACTCCTTCTGCCTGTTACGCACAAATCGCTTTCGTCAAACTTAGAAGACTATGTACTTTTCTAAAGTACAGAGTCTAATAACAACAATTAATTAATAATTGAAAAATAAAACTCAAATTTAAATTGTCAGCAGCGAGATTTGAACCCGCGCACTCGTAGCGAGTCTTGCTGTTGTTGTTGCTCCAATGCTGCTCAGCCCTTATGAATTTGTTGGTCATTCATTCCTTAAAATCTCCTTTGTTTATGGTTCGATCGCGATGAAATTTTTCGGAAAGGTCCGCACACATGCACACTCTATGTGTACCAAATCTGCCAAGTGTGGCAAGTCTGTAGCTCTTATAATACGCTTTTTTCGATTTGCGGGGGCGGAAGTGGGCGTGGCAAAAATCTAAAACAAACTTGATCTGCCTGCACACTATAAGAGTGTTGTCACCAAATTTGGTAACTCTAGCTCTTATAGTCTCTGAGATCTAGGTGTTCATACGGACGGACAGACGGACAGACGGACATGGCTATATCGTCTCGGCTGTTGATGCTGATCAAGAATATATATACTTTATAGGGTCGGAGATGACTCCTTCTGCCTGTTACGCACAAATCGCTTTCGTCAAACTTAGAAGACTATGTACTTTTCTAAAGTACAGAGTCTAATAACAACAATTAATTAATAATTGAAAAATAAAACTCAAATTTAAATTGTCAGCAGCGAGATTTGAACCCGCGCACTCGTAGCGAGTCTTGCTGTTGTTGTTGCTCCAATGCTGCTCAGCCCTTATGAATTTGTTGGTCATTCATTCCTTAAAATCTCCTTTGTTTATGGTTCGATCGCGATGAAATTTTTGGAAAGCGTCCGCACACATGCACACTCTATGTGTACCAAATCTGCCAAGTGTGGCAAGTCTGTAGCTCTTATAATACGCTTTTTTCGATTTGCGGGGGCGGAAGTGAGCGTGGCAAAAATCTAAAACAAACTTGATCTGCCTGCACACTATAAGAGTGTTGTCACCAAACTTGGTAACTCTAGCTCTAATAGTCTCTGAGATCTAGGTGTTCATACGGACGGACAGACGGACAGACGGACATGGCTATATTGTCTCGGCTGTTGTTGCTGATCAAGAATATATATACTTTATAGGGTCGGAGATGACTCCTTCTGCCTGTTACGCACAAATCGCTTTCGTCAAACTTAGAAGACTATGTACTTTTCTAAAGTACAGAGTCTAATAACAACAATTAATTAATAATTGAAAAATAAAACTCAAATTTAAATTGTCAGCAGCGAGATTTGAACCCGCGCACTCGTAGCGAGTCTTGCTGTTGTTGTTGCTCCAATGCTGCTCAGCCCTTATGAATTTGTTGGTCATTCATTCCTTAAAATCTCCTTTGTTTATGGTTCGATCGCGATGAAATTTTTGGAAAGCGTCCGCACACATGCACACTCTATGTGTACCAAATCTGCCAAGTGTGGCAAGTCTGTAGCTCTTATAATACGCTTTTTTCGAATTGAGGGGGCGGAAGTGGGCGTGGCAAAAATCTAAAACAAACTTGATCTGCCTGCACACTATAAGAGTGTTGTCACCAAACTTGGTAACTCTAGCTCTAATAGTCTCTGAGATCTAGGTGTTCATACGGACGGACAGACGGACAGACGGACATGGCTATATCGTCTCGGCTGTTGTTGCTGATCAAGAATATATATACTTTATAGGGTCGGAGATGACTCCTTCTGCCTGTTACGCACAAATCGCTTTCGTCAAACTTAGAAGACTATGTACTTTTCTAAAGTACAGAGTCTAATAACAACAATTAATTAATAATTGAAAAATAAAACTCAAATTTAAATTGTCAGCAGCGAGATTTGAACCCGCGCACTCGTAGCGAGTCTTGCTGTTGTTGTTGCTCCAATGCTGCTCAGCCCTTATGAATTTGTTGGTCATTCATTCCTTAAAATCTCCTTTGTTTATGGTTCGATCGCGATGAAATTTTTGGAAAGCGTCCGCACACATGCACACTCTATGTGTACCAAATCTGCCAAGTGTGGCAAGTCTGTAGCTCTTATAATACGCTTTTTTTCGAATTGCGGGGGGCGGAAGTGAGCGTGGCAAAAATCTAAAAAAAACTTGATCTGCCTGCACACTATAAGAGTGTTGTCACCAAATTTGGTAACTCTAGCTCTTATAGTCTCTGAGATCTAGGTGTTCATACGGACGGACAGACGGACAGACGGACATGGCTATATTGTCTCGGCTGTTGTTGCTGATCAAGAATATATATACTTTATAGGGTCGGAGATGACTCCTTCTGCCTGTTACGCACAAATCGCTTTCGTCAAACTTAGAAGACTATGTACTTTTCTAAAGTTAAAAAAAATTAATTTGATTTTTTTTTTTTTTTTTTTTTTATTTTTTTTTTTTTTCCTTACTTAACTGGGGGGAAGTGGGCGTGGCAAAATCTAAAAAAAATTGATCCCTGCACACTATAAGAGTGTTGTCACCAAATTTGGTAACTCTAGCTCTTATAGTCTCTGAGATCTAGGTGTTCATACGACGGACAGACGGACATGGCTATATCGTCTCGGCTGTTGTTGCTCATCAAGAATATATATACTTTATAGGGTCGGAGATGACTCCTTCTGCCTGTTACGCACAAATCCCTTTCGTCAAACTTAGAAGACTATGTACTTTTTTAAAGTACAGAGTCTAATAACAACAATTAATTAATAATTGAAAAATAAAACTCAAATTTAAATTGTCAGCAGCGAGATTTGAACCCGCGCACTCGTAGCGAGTCTTGCTGTTGTTGTTGCTCCAATGCTGCTCAGCCCTTATGAATTTGTTGGTCATTCATTCCTTAAAATCTCCTTTGTTTATGGTTCGATCGCGATGAAATTTTTGGAAAGCGTCCGCACACATGCACACTCTATGTGTACCAAATCTGCCAAGTGTGGCAAGTCTGTAGCTCTTATAATACGCTTTTTTTCGATTTGAGGGGGCGGAAGTGGGCGTGGCAAAAATCTAAAACAAACTTGATCTGCCTGCACACTATAAGAGTGTTGTCACCAAACTTGGTAACTCTAGCTCTAATAGTCTCTGAGATCTAGGTGTTCATACGGACGGACAGACGGACAGACGGACATGGCTATATTGTCTCGGCTGTTGTTGCTGATCAAGAATATATATACTTTATAGGGTCGGAGATGACTCCTTCTGCCTGTTACGCACAAATCGCTTTCGTCAAACTTAGAAGACTATGTACTTTTCTAAAGTACAGAGTCTAATAACAACAATTAATTAATAATTGAAAAATAAAACTCAAATTTAAATTGTCAGCAGCGAGATTTGAACCCGCGCACTCGTAGCGAGTCTTGCTGTTGTTGTTGCTCCAATGCTGCTCAGCCCTTATGAATTTGTTGGTCATTCATTCCTTAAAATCTCCTTTGTTTATGGTTCGATCGCGATGAAATTTTTGGAAAGCGTCCGCACACATGCACACTCTATGTGTACCAAATCTGCCAAGTGTGGCAAGTCTGTAGCTCTTATAATACGCTTTTTTCGATTTGAGGGGGCGGAAGTGGGCGTGGCAAAAATCTAAAAAAAACTTGATCTGCCTGCACACTATAAGAGTGTTGTCACCAAATTTGGTAACTCTAGCTCTTATAGTCTCTGAGATCTAGGTGTTCATACGGACGGACAGACGGACAGACGGACATGGCTATATCGTCTCGGCTGTTGTTGCTGATCAAGAATATATATACTTTATAGGGTCGGAGATGACTCCTTCTGCCTGTTACGCACAAATCGCTTTCGTCAAACTTAGAAGACTATGTACTTTTCTAAAGTATTGGGGGGCGGAAGTGGGCGTGGCAAAAATCTAAAAAAAATTATCTGCCTGCACACTATAAGAGTGTTGTCACCAAATTTGGTAACTCTAGCTCTTATAGTCTCTGAGATCTAGGTGTTCATACGGACGGACAGACGGACATGGCTATATCGTCTCGGCTGTTGATGCTGATCAAGAATATATATACTTTATAGGGTCGGAGATGACTCCTTCTGCCTGTTACGCACAAATCGCTTTCGTCAAACTTAGAAGACTATGTACTTTTTTAAAGTACAGAGTCTAATAACAACAATTAATTAATAATTGAAAAATAAAACTCAAATTTAAATTGTCAGCAGCGAGATTTGAACCCGCGCACTCGTAGCGAGTCTTGCTGTTGTTGTTGCTCCAATGCTGCTCAGCCCTTATGAATTTGTTGGTCATTCATTCCTTAAAATCTCCTTTGTTTATGGTTCGATCGCGATGAAATTTTTGGAAAGCGTCCGCACACATGCACACTCTATGTGTACCAAATCTGCCAAGTGTGGCAAGTCTGTAGCTCTTATAATACGCTTTTTTCGAATTGAGGGGGCGGAAGTGGGCGTGGCAAAAATCTAAAAAAAACTTGATCTGCCTGCACACTATAAGAGTGTTGTCACCAAATTTGGTAACTCTAGCTCTTATAGTCTCTGAGATCTAGGTGTTCATACGGACGGACAGACGGACAGACGGACATGGCTATATCGTCTCGGCTGTTGTTGCTGATCAAGAATATATATACTTTATAGGGTCGGAGATGACTCCTTCTGCCTGTTACGCACAAATCGCTTTCGTCAAACTTAGAAGACTATGTACTTTTCTAAAGTACAGAGTCTAATAACAACAATTAATTAATAATTGAAAAATAAAACTCAAATTTAAATTGTCAGCAGCGAGATTTGAACCCGCGCACTCGTAGCGAGTCTTGCTGTTGCTGTTGCTCCAATGCTGCTCAGCCCTTATGAATTTGTTGGTCATTCATTCCTTAAAATCTCCTTTGTTTATGGTTCGATCGCGATGAAATTTTTGGAAAGCGTCCGCACACATGCACACTCTATGTGTACCAAATCTGCCAAGTGTGGCAAGTCTGTAGCTCTTATAATACGCTTTTTTCGATTTGCGGGGGGCGGAAGTGGGCGTGGCAAAAATCTAAAACAAACTTGATCTGCCTGCACACTATAAGAGTGTTGTCACCAAACTTGGTAACTCTAGCTCTAATAGTCTCTGAGATCTAGGTGTTCATACGGACGGACAGACGGACAGACGGACATGGCTATATCGTCTCGGCTGCTGATGCTGATCAAGAATATATATACTTTATAGGGTCGGAGATGACTCCTTCTGCCTGTTACGCACAAATCGCTTTCGTCAAACTTAGAAGACTATGTACTTTTTTAAAGTACAGAGTCTAATAACAACAATTAATTAATAATTGAAAAATAAAACTCAAATTTAAATTGTCAGCAGCGAGATTTGAACCCGCGCACTCGTAGCGAGTCTTGCTGTTGTTGTTGCTCCAATGCTGCTCAGCCCTTATGAATTTGTTGGTCATTCATTCCTTAAAATCTCCTTTGTTTATGGTTCGATCGCGATGAAATTTTTGGAAAGCGTCCGCACACATGCACACTCTATGTGTACCAAATCTGCCAAGTGTGGCAAGTCTGTAGCTCTTATAATACGCTTTTTTCGAATTGAGGGGGGCGGAAGTGGGCGTGGCAAAAATCTAAAACAAACTTGATCTGCCTGCACACTATAAGAGTGTTGTCACCAAATTTGGTAACTCTAGCTCTTATAGTCTCTGAGATCTAGGTGTTCATACGGACGGACAGACGGACAGACGGACATGGCTATATGTCCGGCTGTTGTTGCTGATCAAGAATATATATACTTTATGGGTCGGAGATGACCCCCCTTTACGCACAAACGCTTTCGCAAACTTAGAAGACTATTACTTTTCAAATAAATTAAAAAAAAAATTTTATATTTTTTCATTTGGGGGGCGGAAGTGGGCGTGGCAAAAATCTAAAAAAAACTTGATCTGCCTGCACACTATAAGAGTGTTGTCACCAAATTGGTAACTCTAGCTCTAATAGTCTCTGAATCTAGGTGTCATAGGACGGACAGACGGACATGGCTATATCGTCTCGGCTGTTGATGCTGATCAAGAATATATATACTTTATAGGGTCGGAGATGACTCCTTCTGCCTGTTACGCACAAATCGCTTTCGTCAAACTTAGAAGACTATGTACTTTTTTAAAGTACAGAGTCTAATAACAACAATTAATTAATAATTGAAAAATAAAACTCAAATTTAAATTGTCAGCAGCGAGATTTGAACCCGCGCACTCGTAGCGAGTCTTGCTGTTGTTGTTGCTCCAATGCTGCTCAGCCCTTATGAATTTGTTGGTCATTCATTCCTTAAAATCTCCTTTGTTTATGGTTCGATCGCGATGAAATTTTTGGAAAGCGTCCGCACACATGCACACTCTATGTGTACCAAATCTGCCAAGTGTGGCAAGTCTGTAGCTCTTATAATACGCTTTTTTCGATTTGCGGGGGGCGGAAGTGAGCGTGGCAAAAATCTAAAACAAACTTGATCTGCCTGCACACTATAAGAGTGTTGTCACCAAACTTGGTAACTCTAGCTCTAATAGTCTCTGAGATCTAGGTGTTCATACGGACGGACAGACGGACAGACGGACATGGCTATATCGTCTCGGCTGTTGTTGCTGATCAAGAATATATATACTTTATAGGGTCGGAGATGACTCCTTCTGCCTGTTACGCACAAATCGCTTTCGTCAAACTTAGAAGACTATGTACTTTTTTAAAGTACAGAGTCTAATAACAACAATTAATTAATAATTGAAAAATAAAACTCAAATTTAAATTGTCAGCAGCGAGATTTGAACCCGCGCACTCGTAGCGAGTCTTGCTGTTGTTGTTGCTCCAATGCTGCTCAGCCCTTATGAATTTGTTGGTCATTCATTCCTTAAAATCTCCTTTGTTTATGGTTCGATCGCGATGAAATTTTTGGAAAGCGTCCGCACACATGCACACTCTATGTGTACCAAATCTGCCAAGTGTGGCAAGTCTGTAGCTCTTATAATACGCTTTTTTCGAATTGAGGGGGCGGAAGTGGGCGTGGCAAAAATCTAAAACAAACTTGATCTGCCTGCACACTATAAGAGTGTTGTCACCAAATTTGGTAACTCTAGCTCTTATAGTCTCTGAGATCTAGGTGTTCATACGGACGGACAGACGGACAGACGGACATGGCTATATCGTCTCGGCTGTTGTTGCTGATCAAGAATATATATACTTTATAGGGTCGGAGATGACTCCTTCTGCCTGTTACGCACAAATCGCTTTCGTCAAACTTAGAAGACTATGTACTTTTTTAAAGTACAGAGTCTAATAACAACAATTAATTAATAATTGAAAAATAAAACTCAAATTTAAATTGTCAGCAGCGAGATTTGAACCCGCGCACTCGTAGCGAGTCTTGCTGTTGTTGTTGCTCCAATGCTGCTCAGCCCTTATGAATTTGTTGGTCATTCATTCCTTAAAATCTCCTTTGTTTATGGTTCGATCGCGATGAAATTTTTGGAAAGCGTCCGCACACATGCACACTCTATGTGTACCAAATCTGCCAAGTGTGGCAAGTCTGTAGCTCTTATAATACGCTTTTTTCGATTTGCGGGGGCGGAAGTGAGCGTGGCAAAAATCTAAAACAAACTTGATCTGCCTGCACACTATAAGAGTGTTGTCACCAAACTTGGTAACTCTAGCTCTAATAGTCTCTGAGATCTAGGTGTTCATACGGACGGACAGACGGACATGGCTATATCGTCTCGGCTGCTGATGCTGATCAAGAATATATATACTTTATAGGGTCGGAGATGACTCCTTCTGCCTGTTACGCACAAATCGCTTTCGTCAAACTTAGAAGACTATGACTTTTAAAAAACGAACGCTTTCGAAACTTAGAAGACTATGTACTTTTTTAAAGTACAGAGTCTAATAACAACAATTAATTAATAATTGAAAAATAAAACTCAAATTTAAATTGTCAGCAGCGAGATTTGAACCCGCGCACTCGTAGCGAGTCTTGCTGTTGTTGTTGCTCCAATGCTGCTCAGCCCTTATGAATTTGTTGGTCATTCATTCCTTAAAATCTCCTTTGTTTATGGTTCGATCGCGATGAAATTTTTGGAAAGCGTCCGCACACATGCACACTCTATGTGTACCAAATCTGCCAAGTGTGGCAAGTCTGTAGCTCTTATAATACGCTTTTTTCGATTTGCGGGGGGCGGAAGTGAGCGTGGCAAAAATCTAAAACAAACTTGATCTGCCTGCACACTATAAGAGTGTTGTCACCAAACTTGGTAACTCTAGCTCTAATAGTCTCTGAGATCTAGGTGTTCATACGGACGGACAGACGGACAGACGGACATGGCTATATCGTCTCGGCTGTTGATGCTGATCAAGAATATATATACTTTATAGGGTCGGAGATGACTCCTTCTGCCTGTTACGCACAAATCGCTTTCGTCAAACTTAGAAGACTATGTACTTTTTTAAAGTACAGAGTCTAATAACAACAATTAATTAATAATTGAAAAATAAAACTCAAATTTAAATTGTCAGCAGCGAGATTTGAACCCGCGCACTCGTAGCGAGTCTTGCTGTTGTTGTTGCTCCAATGCTGCTCAGCCCTTATGAATTTGTTGGTCATTCATTCCTTAAAATCTCCTTTGTTTATGGTTCGATCGCGATGAAATTTTTGGAAAGCGTCCGCACACATGCACACTCTATGTGTACCAAATCTGCCAAGTGTGGCAAGTCTGTAGCTCTTATAATACGCTTTTTTCGAATTGAGGGGGGCGGAAGTGGGCGTGGCAAAAATCTAAAACAAACTTGATCTGCCTGCACACTATAAGAGTGTTGTCACCAAATTTGGTAACTCTAGCTCTTATAGTCTCTGAGATCTAGGTGTTCATACGGACGGACAGACGGACAGACGGACATGGCTATATCGTCTCGGCTGTTGTTGCTGATCAAGAATATATATACTTTATAGGGTCGGAGATGACTCCTTCTGCCTGTTACGCACAAATCGCTTTCGTCAAACTTAGAAGACTATGTACTTTTCTAAAGTACAGAGTCTAATAACAACAATTAATTAATAATTGAAAAATAAAACTCAAATTTAAATTGTCAGCAGCGAGATTTGAACCCGCGCACTCGTAGCGAGTCTTGCTGTTGTTGTTGCTCCAATGCTGCTCAGCCCTTATGAATTTGTTGGTCATTCATTCCTTAAAATCTCCTTTGTTTATGGTTCGATCGCGATGAAATTTTTGGAAAGCGTCCGCACACATGCACACTCTATGTGTACCAAATCTGCCAAGTGTGGCAAGTCTGTAGCTCTTATAATACGCTTTTTTTCGAATTGAGGGGGCGGAAGTGGGCGTGGCAAAAATCTAAAAAAAAACTTGATCTGCCTGCACACTATAAGAGTGTTGTCACCAAATTTGGTAACTCTAGCTCTTATAGTCTCTGAGATCTAGGTGTTCATACGGACGGACAGACGGACAGACGGACATGGCTATATCGTCTCGGCTGTTGATGCTGATCAAGAATATATATACTTTATAGGGTCGGAGATGACTCCTTCTGCCTGTTACGCACAAATCGCTTTCGTCAAACTTAGAAGACTATGTACTTTTTTAAAGTACAGAGTCTAATAACAACAATTAATTAATAATTGAAAAATAAAACTCAAATTTAAATTGTCAGCAGCGAGATTTGAACCCGCGCACTCGTAGCGAGTCTTGCTGTTGTTGTTGCTCCAATGCTGCTCAGCCCTTATGAATTTGTTGGTCATTCATTCCTTAAAATCTCCTTTGTTTATGGTTCGATCGCGATGAAATTTTTGGAAAGCGTCCGCACACATGCACACTCTATGTGTACCAAATCTGCCAAGTGTGGCAAGTCTGTAGCTCTTATAATACGCTTTTTTCGATTTGCGGGGGCGGAAGTGAGCGTGGCAAAAATCTAAAACAAACTTGATCTGCCTGCACACTATAAGAGTGTTGTCACCAAACTTGGTAACTCTAGCTCTAATAGTCTCTGAGATCTAGGTGTTCATACGGACGGACAGACGGACAAAATGGCTATATCGTCTCGGCTGTTGATGCTGATCAAGAATATATATACTTTATAGGGTCGGAGATGACTCCTTCTGCCTGTTACGCACAAATCGCTTTCGTCAAACTTAGAAGACTATGTACTTTTTTAAAGTACAGAGTCTAATAACAACAATTAATTAATAATTGAAAAATAAAACTCAAATTTAAATTGTCAGCAGCGAGATTTGAACCCGCGCACTCGTAGCGAGTCTTGCTGTTGTTGTTGCTCCAATGCTGCTCAGCCCTTATGAATTTGTTGGTCATTCATTCCTTAAAATCTCCTTTGTTTATGGTTCGATCGCGATGAAATTTTTGGAAAGCGTCCGCACACATGCACACTCTATGTGTACCAAATCTGCCAAGTGTGGCAAGTCTGTAGCTCTTATAATACGCTTTTTTCGATTTGCGGGGGCGGAAGTGAGCGTGGCAAAAATCTAAAACAAACTTGATCTGCCTGCACACTATAAGAGTGTTGTCACCAAACTTGGTAACTCTAGCTCTAATAGTCTCTGAGATCTAGGTGTTCATACGGACGGACAGACGGACAGACGGACATGGCTATATCGTCTCGGCTGTTGTTGCTGATCAAGAATATATATACTTTATAGGGTCGGAGATGACTCCTTCTGCCTGTTACGCACAAATCGCTTTCGTCAAACTTAGAAGACTATGTACTTTTTTAAAGTACAGAGTGTAATAACAACAATTAATTAATAATTGAAAAATAAAACTCAAATTTAAATTGTCAGCAGCGAGGTTTGAACCCGCGCACTCGTAGCGAGTCTTGCTGTTGTTGTTGCTCCAATGCTGCTCAGCCCTTATGAATTTGTTGGTCATTCATTCCTTAAAATCTCCTTTGTTTATGGTTCGATCGCGATGAAATTTTTGGAAAGCGTCCGCACACATGCACACTCTATGTGTACCAAATCTGCCAAGTGTGGCAAGTCTGTAGCTCTTATAATACGCTTTTTTCGAATTGAGGGGGCGGAAGTGGGCGTGGCAAAAATCTAAAACAAACTTGATCTGCCTGCACACTATAAGAGTGTTGTCACCAAATTTGGTAACTCTAGCTCTTATAGTCTCTGAGATCTAGGTGTTCATACGGACGGACAGACGGACAGACGGACATGGCTATATCGTCTCGGCTGTTGTTGCTGATCAAGAATATATATACTTTATAGGGTCGGAGATGACTCCTTCTGCCTGTTACGCACAAATCGCTTTCGTCAAACTTAGAAGACTATGTACTTTTCTAAAGTACAGAGTCTAATAACAACAATTAATTAATAATTGAAAAATAAAACTCAAATTTAAATTGTCAGCAGCGAGATTTGAACCCGCGCACTCGTAGCGAGTCTTGCTGTTGTTGTTGCTCCAATGCTGCTCAGCCCTTATGAATTTGTTGGTCATTCATTCCTTAAAATCTCCTTTGTTTATGGTTCGATCGCGATGAAATTTTTGGAAAGCGTCCGCACACATGCACACTCTATGTGTACCAAATCTGCCAAGTGTGGCAAGTCTGTAGCTCTTATAATACGCTTTTTTCGAATTGAGGGGGCGGAAGTGGGCGTGGCAAAAATCTAAAAAAAACCTTGATCTGCCTGCACACTATAAGAGTGTTGTCACCAAATTTGGTAACTCTAGCTCTTATAGTCTCTGAGATCTAGGTGTTCATACGGACGGACAGACGGACAGACGGACATGGCTATATCGTCTCGGCTGTTGATGCTGATCAAGAATATATATACTTTATAGGGTCGGAGATGACTCCTTCTGCCTGTTACGCACAAATCGCTTTCGTCAAACTTAGAAGACTATGTACTTTTTTAAAGTACAGAGTCTAATAACAACAATTAATTAATAATTGAAAAATAAAACTCAAATTTAAATTGTCAGCAGCGAGATTTGAACCCGCGCACTCGTAGCGAGTCTTGCTGTTGTTGTTGCTCCAATGCTGCTCAGCCCTTATGAATTTGTTGGTCATTCATTCCTTAAAATCTCCTTTGTTTATGGTTCGATCGCGATGAAATTTTTGGAAAGCGTCCGCACACATGCACACTCTATGTGTACCAAATCTGCCAAGTGTGGCAAGTCTGTAGCTCTTATAATACGCTTTTTTCGATTTGCGGGGGCGGAAGTGAGCGTGGCAAAAATCTAAAACAAACTTGATCTGCCTGCACACTATAAGAGTGTTGTCACCAAACTTGGTAACTCTAGCTCTAATAGTCTCTGAGATCTAGGTGTTCATACGGACGGACAGACGGACAACGACATGGCTATATCGTCTCGGCTGTTGATGCTGATCAAGAATATATATACTTTATAGGGTCGGAGATGACTCCTTCTGCCTGTTACGCACAAATCGCTTTCGTCAAACTTAGAAGACTATGTACTTTTTTAAAGTACAGAGTCTAATAACAACAATTAATTAATAATTGAAAAATAAAACTCAAATTTAAATTGTCAGCAGCGAGATTTGAACCCGCGCACTCGTAGCGAGTCTTGCTGTTGTTGTTGCTCCAATGCTGCTCAGCCCTTATGAATTTGTTGGTCATTCATTCCTTAAAATCTCCTTTGTTTATGGTTCGATCGCGATGAAATTTTTGGAAAGCGTCCGCACACATGCACACTCTATGTGTACCAAATCTGCCAAGTGTGGCAAGTCTGTAGCTCTTATAATACGCTTTTTTCGATTTGCGGGGGCGGAAGTGGGCGTGGCAAAAATCTAAAACAAACTTGATCTGCCTGCACACTATAAGAGTGTTGTCACCAAACTTGGTAACTCTAGCTCTTAATAGTCTCTGAGATCTAGGTGTTCATACGGACGGACAGACGGACAGACGGACATGGCTATATCGTCTCGGCTGTTGATGCTGATCAAGAATATATATACTTTATAGGGTCGGAGATGACTCCTTCTGCCTGTTACGCACAAATCGCTTTCGTCAAACTTAGAAGACTATGTACTTTTCTAAAGTACAGAGTCTAATAACAACAATTAATTAATAATTGAAAAATAAAACTCAAATTTAAATTGTCAGCAGCGAGATTTGAACCCGCGCACTCGTAGCGAGTCTTGCTGTTGTTGTTGCTCCAATGCTGCTCAGCCCTTATGAATTTGTTGGTCATTCATTCCTTAAAATCTCCTTTGTTTATGGTTCGATCGCGATGAAATTTTTGGAAAGCGTCCGCACACATGCACACTCTATGTGTACCAAATCTGCCAAGTGTGGCAAGTCTGTAGCTCTTATAATACGCTTTTTTCGATTTGCGGGGGGCGGAAGTGGGCGTGGCAAAAATCTAAAAAAAACCTTGATCTGCCTGCACACTATAAGAGTGTTGTCACCAAATTTGGTAACTCTAGCTCTTATAGTCTCTGAGATCTAGGTGTTCATACGGACGGACAGACGGACAGACGGACATGGCTATATCGTCTCGGCTGTTGTTGCTGATCAAGAATATATATACTTTATAGGGTCGGAGATGACTCCTTCTGCCTGTTACGCACAAATCGCTTTCGTCAAACTTAGAAGACTATGTACTTTTCTAAAGTACAGAGTCTAATAACAACAATTAATTAATAATTGAAAAATAAAACTCAAATTTAAATTGTCAGCAGCGAGATTTGAACCCGCGCACTCGTAGCGAGTCTTGCTGTTGTTGTTGCTCCAATGCTGCTCAGCCCTTATGAATTTGTTGGTCATTCATTCCTTAAAATCTCCTTTGTTTATGGTTCGATCGCGATGAAATTTTTGGAAAGCGTCCGCACACATGCACACTCTATGTGTACCAAATCTGCCAAGTGTGGCAAGTCTGTAGCTCTTATAATACGCTTTTTTCGAATTGAGGGGGCGGAAGTGGGCGTGGCAAAAATCTAAAAAAAACCTTGATCTGCCTGCACACTATAAGAGTGTTGTCACCAAATTTGGTAACTCTAGCTCTTATAGTCTCTGAGATCTAGGTGTTCATACGGACGGACAGACGGACAGACGGACATGGCTATATCGTCTCGGCTGTTGATGCTGATCAAGAATATATATACTTTATAGGGTCGGAGATGACTCCTTCTGCCTGTTACGCACAAATCGCTTTCGTCAAACTTAGAAGACTATGTACTTTTCTAAAGTACAGAGTCTAATAACAACAATTAATTAATAATTGAAAAATAAAACTCAAATTTAAATTGTCAGCAGCGAGATTTGAACCCGCGCACTCGTAGCGAGTCTTGCTGTTGTTGTTGCTCCAATGCTGCTCAGCCCTTATGAATTTGTTGGTCATTCATTCCTTAAAATCTCCTTTGTTTATGGTTCGATCGCGATGAAATTTTTGGAAAGCGTCCGCACACATGCACACTCTATGTGTACCAAATCTGCCAAGTGTGGCAAGTCTGTAGCTCTTATAATACGCTTTTTTCGAATTGCGGGGGCGGAAGTGGGCGTGGCAAAAATCTAAAAAAAACTTGATCTGCCTGCACACTATAAGAGTGTTGTCACCAAATTTGGTAACTCTAGCTCTTATAGTCTCTGAGATCTAGGTGTTCATACGGACGGACAGACGGACAGACGGACATGGCTATATCGTCTCGGCTGTTGATGCTGATCAAGAATATATATACTTTATAGGGTCGGAGATGACTCCTTCTGCCTGTTACGCACAAATCGCTTTCGTCAAACTTAGAAGACTATGTACTCTTTTTAAAGTACAGAGTCTAATAACAACAATTAATTAATAATTGAAAAATAAAACACAAAATTAAATTGTCAGCAGCGAGATTTGAACCCGCGCACTCGTAGCGAGTCTTGCTGTTGTTGTTGCTCCAATGCTGCTCAGCCCTTATGAATTTGTTGGTCATTCATTCCTTAAAATCTCCTTTGTTTATGGTTCGATCGCGATGAAATTTTTGGAAAGCGTCCGCACACATGCACACTCTATGTGTACCAAATCTGCCAAGTGTGGCAAGTCTGTAGCTCTTATAATACGCTTTTTTCGATTTGCGGGGGCGGAAGTGAGCGTGGCAAAAATCTAAAACAAACTTGATCTGCCTGCACACTATAAGAGTGTTGTCACCAAACTTGGTAACTCTAGCTCTAATAGTCTCTGAGATCTAGGTGTTCATACGGACGGACAGACGGACAGACGACATGGCTATATCGTCTCGGCTGTTGATGCTGATCAAGAATATATATACTTTATAGGGTCGGAGATGACTCCTTCTGCCTGTTACGCACAAATCGCTTTCGTCAAACTTAGAAGACTATGTACTTTTTTAAAGTACAGAGTCTAATAACAACAATTAATTAATAATTGAAAAATAAAACTCAAATTTAAATTGTCAGCAGCGAGATTTGAACCCGCGCACTCGTAGCGAGTCTTGCTGTTGTTGTTGCTCCAATGCTGCTCAGCCCTTATGAATTTGTTGGTCATTCATTCCTTAAAATCTCCTTTGTTTATGGTTCGATCGCGATGAAATTTTTGGAAAGCGTCCGCACACATGCACACTCTATGTGTACCAAATCTGCCAAGTGTGGCAAGTCTGTAGCTCTTATAATACGCTTTTTTCGATTTGCGGGGGCGGAAGTGAGCGTGGCAAAAATCTAAAACAAACTTGATCTGCCTGCACACTATAAGAGTGTTGTCACCAAACTTGGTAACTCTAGCTCTAATAGTCTCTGAGATCTAGGTGTTCATACGGACGGACAGACGGACAAATGGCTATATTGTCTCGGCTGTTGTTGCTGATCAAGAATATATATACTTTATAGGGTCGGAGATGACTCCTTCTGCCTGTTACGCACAAATCGCTTTCGTCAAACTTAGAAGACTATGTACTTTTCTAAAGTACAGAGTCTAATAACAACAATTAATTAATAATTGAAAAATAAAACTCAAATTTAAATTGTCAGCAGCGAGATTTGAACCCGCGCACTCGTAGCGAGTCTTGCTGTTGTTGTTGCTCCAATGCTGCTCAGCCCTTATGAATTTGTTGGTCATTCATTCCTTAAAATCTCCTTTGTTTATGGTTCGATCGCGATGAAATTTTTGGAAAGCGTCCGCACACATGCACACTCTATGTGTACCAAATCTGCCAAGTGTGGCAAGTCTGTAGCTCTTATAATACGCTTTTTTCGATTTGCGGGGGCGGAAGTGAGCGTGGCAAAAATCTAAAACAAACTTGATCTGCCTGCACACTATAAGAGTGTTGTCACCAAACTTGGTAACTCTAGCTCTAATAGTCTCTGAGATCTAGGTGTTCATACGGACGGACAGACGGACAGACGGACATGGCTATATCGTCTCGGCTGTTGATGCTGATCAAGAATATATATACTTTATAGGGTCGGAGATGACTCCTTCTGCCTGTTACGCACAAATCGCTTTCGTCAAACTTAGAAGACTATGTACTTTTTTAAAGTACAGAGTCTAATAACAACAATTAATTAATAATTGAAAAATAAAACTCAAATTTAAATTGTCAGCAGCGAGATTTGAACCCGCGCACTCGTAGCGAGTCTTGCTGTTGTTGTTGCTCCAATGCTGCTCAGCCCTTATGAATTTGTTGGTCATTCATTCCTTAAAATCTCCTTTGTTTATGGTTCGATCGCGATGAAATTTTTGGAAAGCGTCCGCACACATGCACACTCTATGTGTACCAAATCTGCCAAGTGTGGCAAGTCTGTAGCTCTTATAATACGCTTTTTTCGATTTGCGGGGGCGGAAGTGAGCGTGGCAAAAATCTAAAACAAACTTGATCTGCCTGCACACTATAAGAGTGTTGTCACCAAACTTGGTAACTCTAGCTCTAATAGTCTCTGAGATCTAGGTGTTCATACGGACGGACAGACGGACAGACGGACATGGCTATATTGTCTCGGCTGTTGTTGCTGATCAAGAATATATATACTTTATAGGGTCGGAGATGACTCCTTCTGCCTGTTACGCACAAATCGCTTTCGTCAAACTTAGAAGACTATGTACTTTTCTAAAGTACAGAGTCTAATAACAACAATTAATTAATAATTGAAAAATAAAACTCAAATTTAAATTGTCAGCAGCGAGATTTGAACCCGCGCACTCGTAGCGAGTCTTGCTGTTGCTGTTGCTCCAATGCTGCTCAGCCCTTATGAATTTGTTGGTCATTCATTCCTTAAAATCTCCTTTGTTTATGGTTCGATCGCGATGAAATTTTTGGAAAGCGTCCGCACACATGCACACTCTATGTGTACCAAATCTGCCAAGTGTGGCAAGTCTGTAGCTCTTATAATACGCTTTTTTCGATTTGCGGGGGCGGAAGTGAGCGTGGCAAAAATCTAAAACAAACTTGATCTGCCTGCACACTATAAGAGTGTTGTCACCAAACTTGGTAACTCTAGCTCTAATAGTCTCTGAGATCTAGGTGTTCATACGGACGGACATACGGACAGACGGACATGGCTATATCGTCTCGGCTGCTGATGCTGATCAAGAATATATATACTTTATAGGGTCGGAGATGACTCCTTCTGCCTGTTACGCACAAATCGCTTTCGTCAAACTTAGAAGACTATGTACTTTTTTAAAGTACAGAGTGTAATAACAACAATTAATTAATAATTGAAAAATAAAACTCAAATTTAAATTGTCAGCAGCGAGATTTGAACCCGCGCACTCGTAGCGAGTCTTGCTGTTGTTGTTGCTCCAATGCTGCTCAGCCCTTATGAATTTGTTGGTCATTCATTCCTTAAAATCTCCTTTGTTTATGGTTCGATCGCGATGAAATTTTCGGAAAGCGTTCGCACACATGCACACTCTATGTGTACCAAATCTGCCAAGTGTGGCAAGTCTGTAGCTCTTATAATACGCTTTTTTCGAATTGAGGGGGGCGGAAGTGGGCGTGGCAAAAATCTAAAACAAACTTTATCTGCCTGCACACTATAAGAGTGTTGTCACCAAACTTGGTAACTCTAGCTCTAATAGTCTCTGAGATCTAGGTGTTCATACGGACGGACAGACGGACAGACGGACATGGCTATATTGTCTCGGCTGTTGTTGCTGATCAAGAATATATATACTTTATAGGGTCGGAGATGACTCCTTCTGCCTGTTACGCACAAATCGCTTTCGTCAAACTTAGAAGACTATGTACTTTTCTAAAGTACAGAGTCTAATAACAACAATTAATTAATAATTGAAAAATAAAACTCAAATTTAAATTGTCAGCAGCGAGATTTGAACCCGCGCACTCGTAGCGAGTCTTGCTGTTGCTGCTGCTCCAATGCTGCTCAGCCCTTATGAATTTGTTGGTCATTCATTCCTTAAAATCTCCTTTGTTTATGGTTCGATCGCGATGAAATTTTTGGAAAGCGTCCGCACACATGCACACTCTATGTGTACCAAATCTGCCAAGTGTGGCAAGTCTGTAGCTCTTATAATACGCTTTTTTCGATTTGCGGGGGCGGAAGTGAGCGTGGCAAAAATCTAAAACAAACTTGATCTGCCTGCACACTATAAGAGTGTTGTCACCAAACTTGGTAACTCTAGCTCTAATAGTCTCTGAGATCTAGGTGTTCATACGGACGGACAGACGGACAGACGGACATGGCTATATCGTCTCGGCTGCTTGATGCTGATCAAGAATATATATACTTTATAGGGTCGGAGATGACTCCTTCTGCCTGTTACGCACAAATCGCTTTCGTCAAACTTAGAAGACTATGTACTTTTTTAAAGTACAGAGTCTAATAACAACAATTAATTAATAATTGAAAAATAAAACTCAAATTTAAATTGTCAGCAGCGAGATTTGAACCCGCGCACTCGTAGCGAGTCTTGCTGTTGTTGTTGCTCCAATGCTGCTCAGCCCTTATGAATTTGTTGGTCATTCATTCCTTAAAATCTCCTTTGTTTATGGTTCGATCGCGATGAAATTTTTGGAAAGCGTCCGCACACATGCACACTCTATGTGTACCAAATCTGCCAAGTGTGGCAAGTCTGTAGCTCTTATAATACGCTTTTTTCGATTTGCGGGGGCGGAAGTGAGCGTGGCAAAAATCTAAAACAAACTTGATCTGCCTGCACACTATAAGAGTGTTGTCACCAAACTTGGTAACTCTAGCTCTAATAGTCTCTGAGATCTAGGTGTTCATACGGACGGACAGACGGACAGACGGACATGGCTATATTGTCTCGGCTGTTGTTGCTGATCAAGAATATATATACTTTATAGGGTCGGAGATGACTCCTTCTGCCTGTTACGCACAAATCGCTTTCGTCAAACTTAGAAGACTATGTACTTTTCTAAAGTACAGAGTCTAATAACAACAATTAATTAATAATTGAAAAATAAAACTCAAATTTAAATTGTCAGCAGCGAGATTTGAACCCGCGCACTCGTAGCGAGTCTTGCTGTTGCTGCTGCTCCAATGCTGCTCAGCCCTTATGAATTTGTTGGTCATTCATTCCTTAAAATCTCCTTTGTTTATGGTTCGATCGCGATGAAATTTTTGGAAAGCGTCCGCACACATGCACACTCTATGTGTACCAAATCTGCCAAGTGTGGCAAGTCTGTAGCTCTTATAATACGCTTTTTTTCGATTTGCGGGGGCGGAAGTGAGCGTGGCAAAAATCTAAAACAAACTTGATCTGCCTGCACACTATAAGAGTGTTGTCACCAAACTTGGTAACTCTAGCTCTAATAGTCTCTGAGATCTAGGTGTTCATACGGACGGACAGACGGACAGACGGACATGGCTATATCGTCTCGGCTGTTGATGCTGATCAAGAATATATATACTTTATAGGGTCGGAGATGACTCCTTCTGCCTGTTACGCACAAATCGCTTTCGTCAAACTTAGAAGACTATGTACTTTTTTAAAGTACAGAGTCTAATAACAACAATTAATTAATAATTGAAAAATAAAACTCAAATTTAAATTGTCAGCAGCGAGATTTGAACCCGCGCACTCGTAGCGAGTCTTGCTGTTGTTGTTGCTCCAATGCTGCTCAGCCCTTATGAATTTGTTGGTCATTCATTCCTTAAAATCTCCTTTGTTTATGGTTCGATCGCGATGAAATTTTTGGAAAGCGTCCGCACACATGCACACTCTATGTGTACCAAATCTGCCAAGTGTGGCAAGTCTGTAGCTCTTATAATACGCTTTTTTCGATTTGCGGGGGCGGAAGTGAGCGTGGCAAAAATCTAAAACAAACTTGATCTGCCTGCACACTATAAGAGTGTTGTCACCAAACTTGGTAACTCTAGCTCTAATAGTCTCTGAGATCTAGGTGTTCATACGGACGGACAGACGGACAGACGGACATGGCTATATTGTCTCGGCTGTTGTTGCTGATCAAGAATATATATACTTTATAGGGTCGGAGATGACTCCTTCTGCCTGTTACGCACAAATCGCTTTCGTCAAACTTAGAAGACTATGTACTTTTCTAAAGTACAGAGTCTAATAACAACAATTAATTAATAATTGAAAAATAAAACTCAAATTTAAATTGTCAGCAGCGAGATTTGAACCCGCGCACTCGTAGCGAGTCTTGCTGTTGCTGCTGCTCCAATGCTGCTCAGCCCTTATGAATTTGTTGGTCATTCATTCCTTAAAATCTCCTTTGTTTATGGTTCGATCGCGATGAAATTTTTGGAAAGCGTCCGCACACATGCACACTCTATGTGTACCAAATCTGCCAAGTGTGGCAAGTCTGTAGCTCTTATAATACGCTTTTTTCGATTTGCGGGGGCGGAAGTGAGCGTGGCAAAAATCTAAAACAAACTTGATCTGCCTGCACACTATAAGAGTGTTGTCACCAAACTTGGTAACTCTAGCTCTAATAGTCTCTGAGATCTAGGTGTTCATACGGACGGACATACGGACAGACGGACATGGCTATATCGTCTCGGCTGCTGATGCTGATCAAGAATATATATACTTTATAGGGTCGGAGATGACTCCTTCTGCCTGTTACGCACAAATCGCTTTCGTCAAACTTAGAAGACTATGTACTTTTTTAAAGTACAGAGTCTAATAACAACAATTAATTAATAATTGAAAAATAAAACTCAAATTTAAATTGTCAGCAGCGAGATTTGAACCCGCGCACTCGTAGCGAGTCTTGCTGTTGTTGTTGCTCCAATGCTGCTCAGCCCTTATGAATTTGTTGGTCATTCATTCCTTAAAATCTCCTTTGTTTATGGTTCGATCGCGATGAAATTTTTGGAAAGCGTCCGCACACATGCACACTCTATGTGTACCAAATCTGCCAAGTGTGGCAAGTCTGTAGCTCTTATAATACGCTTTTTTCGATTTGCGGGGGGCGGAAGTGAGCGTGGCAAAAATCTAAAACAAACTTGATCTGCCTGCACACTATAAGAGTGTTGTCACCAAACTTGGTAACTCTAGCTCTAATAGTCTCTGAGATCTAGGTGTTCATACGGACGGACATACGGACAGACGGACATGGCTATATCGTCTCGGCTGCTGATGCTGATCAAGAATATATATACTTTATAGGGTCGGAGATGACTCCTTCTGCCTGTTACGCACAAATCGCTTTCGTCAAACTTAGAAGACTATGTACTTTTTTAAAGTACAGAGTCTAATAACAACAATTAATTAATAATTGAAAAATAAAACTCAAATTTAAATTGTCAGCAGCGAGATTTGAACCCGCGCACTCGTAGCGAGTCTTGCTGTTGTTGTTGCTCCAATGCTGCTCAGCCCTTATGAATTTGTTGGTCATTCATTCCTTAAAATCTCCTTTGTTTATGGTTCGATCGCGATGAAATTTTTGGAAAGCGTCCGCACACATGCACACTCTATGTGTACCAAATCTGCCAAGTGTGGCAAGTCTGTAGCTCTTATAATACGCTTTTTTCGATTTGCGGGGGCGGAAGTGAGCGTGGCAAAAATCTAAAACAAACTTGATCTGCCTGCACACTATAAGAGTGTTGTCACCAAACTTGGTAACTCTAGCTCTAATAGTCTCTGAGATCTAGGTGTTCATACGGACGGACAGACGGACAGACGGACATGGCTATATTGTCTCGGCTGTTGTTGCTGATCAAGAATATATATACTTTATAGGGTCGGAGATGACTCCTTCTGCCTGTTACGCACAAATCGCTTTCGTCAAACTTAGAAGACTATGTACTTTTCTAAAGTACAGAGTCTAATAACAACAATTAATTAATAATTGAAAAATAAAACTCAAATTTAAATTGTCAGCAGCGAGATTTGAACCCGCGCACTCGTAGCGAGTCTTGCTGTTGCTGCTGCTCCAATGCTGCTCAGCCCTTATGAATTTGTTGGTCATTCATTCCTTAAAATCTCCTTTGTTTATGGTTCGATCGCGATGAAATTTTTGGAAAGCGTCCGCACACATGCACACTCTATGTGTACCAAATCTGCCAAGTGTGGCAAGTCTGTAGCTCTTATAATACGCTTTTTTCGATTTGCGGGGGCGGAAGTGAGCGTGGCAAAAATCTAAAACAAACTTGATCTGCCTGCACACTATAAGAGTGTTGTCACCAAACTTGGTAACTCTAGCTCTAATAGTCTCTGAGATCTAGGTGTTCATACGGACGGACATACGGACAGACGGACATGGCTATATCGTCTCGGCTGCTGATGCTGATCAAGAATATATATACTTTATAGGGTCGGAGATGACTCCTTCTGCCTGTTACGCACAAATCGCTTTCGTCAAACTTAGAAGACTATGTACTTTTTTAAAGTACAGAGTCTAATAACAACAATTAATTAATAATTGAAAAATAAAACTCAAATTTAAATTGTCAGCAGCGAGATTTGAACCCGCGCACTCGTAGCGAGTCTTGCTGTTGCTGTTGCTCCAATGCTGCTCAGCCCTTATGAATTTGTTGGTCATTCATTCCTTAAAATCTCCTTTGTTTATGGTTCGATCGCGATGAAATTTTTGGAAAGCGTCCGCACACATGCACACTCTATGTGTACCAAATCTGCCAAGTGTGGCAAGTCTGTAGCTCTTATAATACGCTTTTTTCGATTTGCGGGGGCGGAAGTGAGCGTGGCAAAAATCTAAAACAAACTTGATCTGCCTGCACACTATAAGAGTGTTGTCACCAAACTTGGTAACTCTAGCTCTAATAGTCTCTGAGATCTAGGTGTTCATACGGACGGACATACGGACAGACGGACATGGCTATATCGTCTCGGCTGCTGATGCTGATCAAGAATATATATACTTTATAGGGTCGGAGATGACTCCTTCTGCCTGTTACGCACAAATCGCTTTCGTCAAACTTAGAAGACTATGTACTTTTTTAAAGTACAGAGTCTAATAACAACAATTAATTAATAATTGAAAAATAAAACTCAAATTTAAATTGTCAGCAGCGAGATTTGAACCCGCGCACTCGTAGCGAGTCTTGCTGTTGTTGTTGCTCCAATGCTGCTCAGCCCTTATGAATTTGTTGGTCATTCATTCCTTAAAATCTCCTTTGTTTATGGTTCGATCGCGATGAAATTTTCGGAAAGCGTTCGCACACATGCACACTCTATGTGTACCAAATCTGCCAAGTGTGGCAAGTCTGTAGCTCTTATAATACGCTTTTTTCGAATTGAGGGGGCGGAAGTGGGCGTGGCAAAAATCTAAAACAAACTTTATCTGCCTGCACACTATAAGAGTGTTGTCACCAAACTTGGTAACTCTAGCTCTAATAGTCTCTAAGATCTAGGTGTTCATACGGACGGACAGACAGACAGACGGACATGGCTATATTGTCTCGGCTGTTGTTGCTGATCAAGAATATATATACTTTATAGGGTCGGAGATGACTCCTTCTGCCTGTTACGCACAAATCGCTTTCGTCAAACTTAGAAGACTATGTACTTTTCTAAAGTACAGAGTCTAATAACAACAATTAATTAATAATTGAAAAATAAAACTCAAATTTAAATTGTCAGCAGCGAGATTTGAACCCGCGCACTCGTAGCGAGTCTTGCTGTTGCTGTTGCTCCAATGCTGCTCAGCCCTTATGAATTTGTTGGTCATTCATTCCTTAAAATCTCCTTTGTTTATGGTTCGATCGCGATGAAATTTTTGGAAAGCGTCCGCACACATGCACACTCTATGTGTACCAAATCTGCCAAGTGTGGCAAGTCTGTAGCTCTTATAATACGCTTTTTTCGATTTGCGGGGGCGGAAGTGAGCGTGGCAAAAATCTAAAACAAACTTGATCTGCCTGCACACTATAAGAGTGTTGTCACCAAACTTGGTAACTCTAGCTCTAATAGTCTCTGAGATCTAGGTGTTCATACGGACGGACATACGGACAGACGGACATGGCTATATCGTCTCGGCTGCTGATGCTGATCAAGAATATATATACTTTATAGGGTCGGAGATGACTCCTTCTGCCTGTTACGCACAAATCGCTTTCGTCAAACTTAGAAGACTATGTACTTTTTTAAAGTACAGAGTCTAATAACAACAATTAATTAATAATTGAAAAATAAAACTCAAATTTAAATTGTCAGCAGCGAGATTTGAACCCGCGCACTCGTAGCGAGTCTTGCTGTTGTTGTTGCTCCAATGCTGCTCAGCCCTTATGAATTTGTTGGTCATTCATTCCTTAAAATCTCCTTTGTTTATGGTTCGATCGCGATGAAATTTTTGGAAAGCGTCCGCACACATGCACACTCTATGTGTACCAAATCTGCCAAGTGTGGCAAGTCTGTAGCTCTTATAATACGCTTTTTTTCGATTTGCGGGGGCGGAAGTGAGCGTGGCAAAAATCTAAAACAAACTTGATCTGCCTGCACACTATAAGAGTGTTGTCACCAAACTTGGTAACTCTAGCTCTAATAGTCTCTGAGATCTAGGTGTTCATACGGACGGACATACGGACAGACGGACATGGCTATATCGTCTCGGCTGCTGATGCTGATCAAGAATATATATACTTTATAGGGTCGGAGATGACTCCTTCTGCCTGTTACGCACAAATCGCTTTCGTCAAACTTAGAAGACTATGTACTTTTTTAAAGTACAGAGTCTAATAACAACAATTAATTAATAATTGAAAAATAAAACTCAAATTTAAATTGTCAGCAGCGAGATTTGAACCCGCGCACTCGTAGCGAGTCTTGCTGTTGTTGTTGCTCCAATGCTGCTCAGCCCTTATGAATTTGTTGGTCATTCATTCCTTAAAATCTCCTTTGTTTATGGTTCGATCGCGATGAAATTTTTGGAAAGCGTCCGCACACATGCACACTCTATGTGTACCAAATCTGCCAAGTGTGGCAAGTCTGTAGCTCTTATAATACGCTTTTTTCGATTTGCGGGGGGCGGAAGTGAGCGTGGCAAAAATCTAAAACAAACTTGATCTGCCTGCACACTATAAGAGTGTTGTCACCAAACTTGGTAACTCTAGCTCTAATAGTCTCTGAGATCTAGGTGTTCATACGGACGGACAGACGGACAGACGGACATGGCTATATTGTCTCGGCTGTTGTTGCTGATCAAGAATATATATACTTTATAGGGTCGGAGATGACTCCTTCTGCCTGTTACGCACAAATCGCTTTCGTCAAACTTAGAAGACTATGTACTTTTTTAAAGTACAGAGTCTAATAACAACAATTAATTAATAATTGAAAAATAAAACTCAACTTTAAATTGTCAGCAGCGAGATTTGAACCCGCGCACTCGTAGCGAGTCTTGCTGTTGTTGTTGCTCCAATGCTGCTCAGCCCTTATGAATTTGTTGGTCATTCATTCCTTAAAATCTCCTTTGTTTATGGTTCGATCGCGATGAAATTTTTGGAAAGCGTCCGCACACATGCACACTCTATGTGTACCAAATCTGCCAAGTGTGGCAAGTCTGTAGCTCTTATAATACGCTTTTTTCGAATTGAGGGGGCGGAAGTGAGCGTGGCAAAAATCTAAAACAAACTTGATCTGCCTGCACACTATAAGAGTGTTGTCACCAAACTTGGTAACTCTAGCTCTAATAGTCTCTGAGATCTAGGTGTTCATACGGACGGACATACGGACAGACGGACAGAGGTTTTTTTTTTCGGGGTTTTTTTTTTTTATAGAATATTTATACTTTTTAGGGTCGGGGGTGGCGCCTTCTGCCTGTTACGCAAAAATCCCTTTCCTTAAATTTAAAAAGATTTTGTTTTTTTTAAAGTACAGAGTCTAATAACAACAATTAATTAATAATTGAAAAATAAAACTCAAATTTAAATTGTCAGCAGCGAGATTTGAACCCGCGCACTCGTAGCGAGTCTTGCTGTTGTTGTTGCTCCAATGCTGCTCAGCCCTTATGAATTTGTTGGTCATTCATTCCTTAAAATCTCCTTTGTTTATGGTTCGATCGCGATGAAATTTTTGGAAAGCGTCCGCACACATGCACACTCTATGTGTACCAAATCTGCCAAGTGTGGCAAGTCTGTAGCTCTTATAATACGCTTTTTTCGAATTGAGGGGGCGGAAGTGAGCGTGGCAAAAATCTAAAACAAACTTGATCTGCCTGCACACTATAAGAGTGTTGTCACCAAACTTGGTAACTCTAGCTCAAGTCTCGAGATCTACGGACAGTCTCTGCTTACGCACAAATCGCTTTATAAAATAAAAATATTTAATTTTTAATATAAAAAAAAAACTAATAACTAATAATTAATAATTAAAATAAAACTCAAATTTAAATTGTCAGCAGCGAGTTTGAACCCGCCACTCGTAGCGAGTCTTTTTTTTTTTCCTCAATGCTGCTCAGCCCTTATGAATTTGTTGGTCATTCATTCCTTAAAATCTCCTTTGTTTATGGTTCGATCGCGATTTGAAATATTTAACTATGTGCAAGTCTGTAGCTCTTATAATACGCTTTTTCGAATTGAGGGGGCGGAAGTGGGCGTGGCAAAAATCTAAAACAAACTTGATCTGCCTGCACACTATAAGAGTGTTGTCACCAAACTTGGTAACTCTAGCTCTAATAGTCTCTGAGATCTAGGTGTTCATACGGACGGACAGACGGACAGACGGACATGGCTATATCGTCTCGGCTGTTGATGCTGATCAAGAATATATATACTTTATAGGGTCGGAGATGACTCCTTCTGCCTGTTACGCACAAATCGCTTTCGTCAAACTTAGAAGACTATGTACTTTTCTAAAGTACAGAGTCTAATAACAACAATTAATTAATAATTGAAAAATAAAACTCAAATTTAAATTGTCAGCAGCGAGATTTGAACCCGCGCACTCGTAGCGAGTCTTGCTGTTGTTGCTGCTCCAATGCTGCTCAGCCCTTATGAATTTGTTGGTCATTCATTCCTTAAAATCTCCTTTGTTTATGGTTCGATCGCGATGAAATTTTTGGAAAGCGTCCGCACACATGCACACTCTATGTGTACCAAATCTGCCAAGTGTGGCAAGTCTGTAGCTCTTATAATACGCTTTTTTCGAATTGAGGGGGCGGAAGTGGGCGTGGCAAAAATCCTAAAACAAACTTGATCTGCCTGCACACTATAAGAGTGTTGTCACCAAACTTGGTAACTCTAGCTCTAATAGTCTCTGAGATCTAGGTGTTCATACGGACGGACAGACGGACAGACGGACATGGCTATATCGTCTCGGCTGTTGTTGCTGATCAAGAATATATATACTTTATAGGGTCGGAGATGACTCCTTCTGCCTGTTACGCACAAATCGCTTTCGTCAAACTTAGAAGACTATGTACTTTTTAAAGTACAGAGTCTAATAACAACAATTAATTAATAATTGAAAAATAAAAACTCAAATTTAAATTGTCAGCAGCGAGATTTGAACCCGCGCACTCGTAGCGAGTCTTGCTGTTGTTGTTGCTCCAATG
>JAEIFK010000116.1:0-36891 GCA_018901825.1 Drosophila funebris | reverse complement strand
ATAAGAATGAACGCTGAAAGTTTCATCAAGATCGGTTTGTAAATAAGACAGATAATCAGCAATAAAAGTTATTTTTCCACGGAATCGTAGAGCAGCAGGCTGCACATGTGCGCGAGCGAGACAGCGAATTTTTTTGTGAAAAAATTTTGTAAGAGGCAGAAGGAGGCATCTCCGACCCTATAAAGTATATATATTCGTGATCAGTATTAACAGCCGAGAGGTTTGAGACATGTTAGTCTATCTGTCCGTCCATCCGTCTATATGAACGTGTCGATCTCAGCAACTATAAGAGCTAGAGACACTAAATTTGACAAGAAAGTTCCTTTATACCATCCGCAGATCAACTTCATTTTAAATTTTGGCTGCCTCCCCGTATTTAACCGCAATAATGGCCATATTCGTCAATGTAGACATTTCTTATTTAACAGGAATTCTGAAAGTTTCATCAAGATTGGTTAAACAGTAACACAGATAATCAGTAAAGAAATATAAGTAAATTTTCCATTGAATCGTTGCGCTTTATGGGCAGCCCATGTGTACGAGCGAGACAACGAACGACTGCGATATGTGCAAAAGTAAATGAAGCGATGTAACACTCAGCTTTTCATCGAGTGTGTATACATATGTAACATGTATACTTTCGGTTGCGTTCGACTGTAACTGTACTGGGATATTTTAGTTTTGTGAACCAGTCGAAAAAAAAACATCTTAGTTTTTTCATGGACCTCTCTTGCTCGCCAATATTTAAAATGCAAATGATCATTAGAATAAATCAATTCTTGAAAGCCAAACTCTATCGAATATTACAAATATCATATTAAATGATTATTTTTTACAAATCTCTGCATACATTACATTTAGACTTGCAATATAATTGCCAGCAAGCTGTATGACATTTGAAGTACCACGACTCAGCTTATCGGCGAGAATGTGCTCACTTGCAAAAGCTAGCAACTATAAGCATGCAATGAGTTCTAATTTCCATATGATTACGCCACGCATGCATATTTATGTGTCGCACGCACATGCTGGCAAAGCAGTGCGATTCGTTGCAAAATGTTCTAGTCTTTTCCATCTATTTTCTTTTCTGAACGTCTTCCTTATTCCTGGACCGATCTTTATGAAACTTTCACATGTGTTTCAAAACAGTATTTTTTAAACACCTGTTAAGTTAGAAATATGTACGTTCAGAAATACATGATGTTAACAGGGTATAAAGAGTTTTGATCGATTTGCGGGGGAAGGCGGAGAGGAATCTAAAATTTGAAACAAACTTGATCTGCGGAAGATATAGAGGAACCTTCGTGCCAAATTTGGAGTCTCTGGCTCTTATAGTTGCTGAGATCGACGCGTTCATACAGACGGACAGACAGACAGACAGACAGACGGACATTTTTTGCACAAAGTTAATAAAACCCTGTAACAGGCAGAAGGAAGTATCTCCGACCCAACAGCCAAGTCGATCTCAGCAACTATAAGAGCTAGAGACACTAATTTGACAAGAAAGTTCCTTTATACAATTCGCAGAACAAGTTTATTTTAAATTATGGATACCTCCCCCGTTCCATCGCAAATCGAATAAAGCCAATAATGGCCACGTTTGTCAACGTAGACACTTCTAACTTAAAAGGTGTGTAAAGAATATATAAAGAATTCTGTAAGTTTCATCAAGATCGGTTAGTCAATAAGACAGATAATCAGTAAGGCAATATAAGTAATTTTTCCTTTGAACCGTTGCGCTTTACGGGCAGCCCATGTGTGCGAGCGAGACAACGCACCACTGCGATATATGCAGAAGTAAATGAAGTGACGTAACACTCAGCTATTGATCGAGTGTGTATACATATGCAACATGTATACTTTCCCTGTACAGGGATATTTTAGTTTTGTGAAAAAATTATGTAAGAGGCAGAAGGAGGCATCTCCGACCCTATAAAGTATATTCTTGATCACTATCAACAGCCGAGAGGATTGAGACATGTAAGTCTATCTGTCCGTCCGTCCGTCTGTATGAACGCGTCGATCTCAGCAACTATAAGACCTACAGACACTAAATTTGACAAGAAAGTTCCTTTATACCATCCGCAGATCAAGTTTATTTTAAATTTTGGATACCTCCCCGTATTTTACCGCAAATCGAAAAAAGCCTATAACGGCCATATTTGTCAATGTAAACATTTCTTACTTAACAGGTGCGTAAATAATAATATAAAGAAGGAATTCTGAAAGTTTCATCAAGATTGGTTAATCAATAAGACAGATAATCAGTAAAGAAATATAAGTAATTTTACCATTGAATCGTTGCGCCATACGGGAGCCCATGTGTGCGAGCAAGACAACGAACGACTGCGATATATGCAGAAGTAAATGAAGCGACGTAACACTCAGCTATTGATCGAGTAACTGTACTGGGATATTTTAAGTTTGTGAAAAAGAGTGTAACAGGCAGAAGGAAGCATCTCCGACCCAACACCCAAGTCGATCTCAGCAACTATAAGAGCTAGAGACACTAATTTGACAAGAAAGTTCGTTTATACCATCCGCAGATCAAGTTTAGTTTAAATTTTGGATACCTCCCAGTATTTTACCGTAAATCGAAAAAAGCCAATAACGGCCATATTTGTCAACGTGGACATTTGTTACTTAACAGGTGCGTAAATAATTTTATAAAGAAGGAATTCTGAAAGTTTCATCAAGATTGGTTAAACAGTAACACAGATAATCAGTAAAGAAATATGAGTAATTTTTCCATTGAATCGTTGCGCTTTACGGGCAGCCCATTGTGCGAGCGAGACAACGAACGACTGCGATATATGCAGAAGTAAATGAAGCGACTTAAGAATCAGCTATTGATCGAGTGTGTATACATATGCAACATGTATACTTTTGGTTGCGGTCGACTCTAGCCTTTTTATACCCTGTACAGGGATATTTTATTTTTGTGAAAAAATTTTGTAAGAGGCAGAAGTAGGCATCTCCGACCCTATAAAGTATATATATTCTTGATCAGTATCAACAGCCGAGAGGTTTGAGACATGTTAGTCTATCTGTCCGTCCATCCTTCTGTATGAACGTGTCGATCTCAGCAACTATAAGAGCTAGAGACACTAAATTTGACAAGAAAGTTCCTTTATACCATCCGCAGATCAAGTTTATTTTAAATTTTGGATACCTCCCAGTATTTTACCGCAAATCGAAAAAAAGCCAATAATGGCCACATTTGTCAATGTAAACATTTCTTACTTAACAGGTGCGTAAATAATATTATAAAGAAGGAATTCTGAAAGTTTCATCAAGATTGGTTAATCAATAAGACAGATACTCAGTAAAGAAATATAAGTAATTTTACCATTGAATCATTGCGCCATACGGGAGCCCATGTGTGCGAGCAAGACAACGAACGACTGCGATATATGCAGAAGTAAATGAAGCGACGTAACACTCAGCTATTGATCGAGTAACTGTACTGGGATATTTTAGGTTTGTGAAAAAAGAGTGTAACAGGCAGAAGGAAGCATCTCCGACCCAACACCCAAGTCGATCTCAGCAACTATAAGAGCTAGAGACACTAATTTGACAAGAAAGTTCGTTTATACCATCCGCAGATCAAGTTTAGTTTAAATTTTGGAAACCTCCCAGTATTTTACCGTAAATCGAAAAAAGCCAATAACGGCCATATTTGTCAACGTAGACATTTGTTACTTAACAGGTCCGTAAATAATATTATAAAGAAGGAATTTTGAAAGTTTCCTTAAGATTGGTTAAATAGTAACACAGATAATCAGTAAAGAAATATAAGTAATTTTTTTCATTGAATCGTTGAGCTTTCCGGGCAGCCCACGTGTGCGAGCAATACATCGAACGACTGGAATATTTGCAGAAGTAAATGAAGCGACGTAACACTCAGCTAGTGATCGAGTGTGTATTCGTATGCAACATGTATACTTTCGGTTGAGTTCGACTGTAGCCTTTTTATACCCTGTACAGGGATATTTTATTTTTGTGAACAAATTTTGTAAGAGGCAGAAGGAGGCATCTCCGGCCCTATAAAGTATATATATTCTTGATCAGTATCAACAGCCGAGAGGTTTGAGACATGTTAGTCTATCTGTCCGTCCGTCCGTCTGTATGAACGCGTCGATCTCAGCAACTATTAGAGCTAGAGACACTAAATTTGACAATAAAGTTCCTTTATACCATCCGCAGATCAAGTTTATTTTAAATTTTGGTTACCTCCCCGTATTTTACCGCAAATCGAAAAAAGCCAATAATGGCCACATTTGTCAATGTAAACATTTCTTACTTAACAGGTGCGTAAATAATTATAAAAAGAATTAATTCTGAAAGTTTCATCAAGATTGGTTAAACAGTAACACAGATAATCAGTAAAGAAATATGAGTAATTTTTCCATTGAATCGTTGCGCTTTACGGGCAGACCATTGTGCGAGCGAGACAACGAACGACTGCGATATATGCAGAAGTAAATGAAGCGACGTAAGAATCAGCTATTGATCGAGTGTGTATACATATGCAACATGTATACTTTTGGTTGCGGTCGACTCTAGCCTTTTTATACCCTGTACAGGGATATTTTATTTTTGTGAAAATATTTTGTAAGAGGCAGAAGTAGGCATCTCCGACCCTATAAAGTATATATATTCTTGATCAGTATCAACAGCCGAGAGGTTTGAGACATGTTAGTCTATCTGTCCGTCCATCCGTCTGTATGAACGTGTCGATCTCATCAACTATAAGAGCTAGAGACACTAAATTTGACAAGAAAGTTCCTTTATACCATCCGCAGATCAAGTTTATTTTAAATTTTGGATACCTCCCCGTATCTTACCGCAAATCGAAAAAAGCCAATAATGGCCACATTTGTCAATGTAAACATTTCTTACTTAACAGGTGCGTAAATAATATTTTAAAGAAGGAATTCTGAAAGTTTCATCAAGATTGGTTAATCAATAAGACAGATACTCAGTAAAGAAATATAAGTAATTTTACCATTGAATCGTTGCGCCTTACGGGAGCCCATGTGTGCGAGCAAGACAACGAACGACTGCGATATATGCAGAAGTAAATGAAGCGACGTTACACTTAGCTTTTGATCGAGTATGTATACATATGCAACATGTATACTTTCGTTTGCGGTCGACTGTAACTGTACTGGGATATTTTAGGTTTGTGAAAAAAGAGTGTAACAGGCAGAAGGAAGCATCTCCGACCCAACACCCAAGTTGATCTCAGCAACTATAAGAGCTAGAGACATTAATTTGACTAGAAAATTCCTTTATACCATCCGTAGATAAAGTTTATTTTAAATTTTGGATACCTCCCAGTATTTTACCGAAAAAAGCCAATAATGGCCACATTTGTCAACGTAGGCACTTCTATATTAATTCTGAAAGTTTCATCAAGATTGGTTAATCAATAAGACAGATAATCAGTAAAGAAATATAAATAACTTTACCATTGAATCGTTGCGCTTTACGGGCAGCCCATGTGTGCGAGCGAGACAGCGAACGACTGCGATATATGCAGAAGTAAATGAAGCGACGTAACACTCAGTTATTGATCGAGTGTGTATATATATACAACATGTATCCTTTCGGTTGAGATCGACTGTAGCCTTTTTTATATCCTGTACAGGGATATTTTAGTTTTGTGAAAAAATTATGTAAGAGGTAGAAGGAGGCATCTCCGACCCTATAAAGTATATATATTCTTGATCAGCATCAACAGCCGAGTCGATTGAGCCATGTCCGTCTGTCCGTCTGTACGAACTACTGCGACACAAGCTTAAGTAAATTAAGTGTCGTAACAATCAGCTTTTGATTGAATATGTATAAATATGTGAAAGTTAGCTGCTATAAGCATGCAAAGAATTCGTATGCAAAAAATGAGAGTTTCAAAAGGGTATTCTTTAAACACCTGTTATGTTCTTACTTTTAAATATAAGTAATTTTATACCTTGTACAGGGATATATTAACTTTGTGAAAAAATTTTCTAACTTCTAACTTCACAGGTGCGATAATAATGATATACAGACGGCACGCTGAAAGTTTCATCAAGATCGGCTTTTAAATAAGACAGATAATCAGCAATAAACTTTTTTTTTCCACGGAATCTTAGAGCAGCAGGCAGCACATGTGTGCAAGCGAGACAACGAACGACTGTGATACATGCGGAAGTAAATGAAGCGACGTAACACTCAGCTATTGATCGAGTGTGTATACATATGCAACATGTGTACTTTCGGTTGCGGTCGACTGTAGCCTTTTTATACCCTGTACAGCGATAGTTTAGTTTTGTGAAAAAATTATGTAAGAGGCAGAAGGAGGCATCTCCGACCCTATAAAGTATATATATTCTTGATCAGCATCAACAGCCGAGTCGATTGAGCCATGTCCGTCTGTCCGTCTGTACGAACTACTGCGACACAAGCTTAAGTAAATTAAGTGTCGTAACAATCAGCTTTTGAGTGAATATGTATAAATATGTGAAAGTTAGCTGCTATAAGCATGCAAAGAATTCGTATGCAAAAAATGAGAGTTTCAAAAGGGTATTCTTTAAACACCTGTTATGTTCTTACTTTTAAATATAAGTAATTTTATACCTTGTACAGGGATATATTAACTTTGTGAAAAAAATTTCTAACTTCTAACTTCACAGGTGCGATAATAATGATATACAGACGGCACGCTGAAAGTTTCATCAAGATCGGCTTTTAAATAAGACAGATAATCAGCAATAAAAGTTATTTTTTCACGGAATCTTAGAGCAGCAGGCAGCACATGTGTGCAAGCGAGACAACGAACGACTGCGATATATGCAGAAGTAAATGAAGCGACGTAACACTCAGTTATTGATCGAGTGTGTATATATCCTTTCGGTTGAGATCGACTGTAGCCTTTTTATATCCTGTACAGGGATATTTTAGTTTTGTGAAAAAATTATGTAAGAGGCAGAAGGAGGCATCTCCGACCCTATAAAGTATATATATTCTTGATCAGCATCAACAGCCGAGTCGATTGAGCCATGTTCGTCTGTCCGTCTGTACGAACTACTGCGACACAAGCTTAAGTAAATTAAGTGTCGTAACAATCAGCTTTTGAGTGAATATGTATAAATATGTGAAAGTTAGCTGCTATAAGCATGCAAAGAATTCGTATGCAAAAAATGAGAGTTTCAAAAGGGTATTCTTTAAACACCTGTTATGTTCTTACTTTTAAATATAAGTAATTTTATACCTTGTACAGGGATATATTAACTTTGTGAAAAAAATTTCTAACTTCTAACTTCACAGGTGCGATAATAATGATATACAGACGGCACGCTGAAAGTTTCATCAAGATCGGCTTTTAAATAAGACAGATAATCAGCAATAAACTTTTTTTTTCCACGGAATCTTAGAGCAGCAGGCAGCACATGTGTGCAAGCGAGACAACGAACGACTGTGATACATGCGGAAGTAAATGAAGCGACGTAACACTCAGCTATTGATCGAGTGTGTATACATATGCAACATGTGTACTTTCGGTTGCGGTCGACTGTAGCCTTTTTATACCCTGTACAGCGATAGTTTAGTTTTGTGAAAAATTTATGTAAGAGGCAGAAGGAGGCATCTCCGACCCTATAAAGTATATATATTCTTGATCAGCATCAACAGCCGAGTCGATTGAGCCATGTCCGTCTGTCCGTCTGTACGAACTACTGCGACACAAGCTTAAGTAAATTAAGTGTCGTAACAATCAGCTTTTGAGTGAATATGTATAAATATGTGAAAGTTAGCTGCTATAAGCATGCAAAGAATTCGTATGCAAAAAATGAGAGTTTCAAAAGGGTATTCTTTAAACACCTGTTATGTTCTTACTTTTATTTTTAATCAAAGTACCTATTATCAACATGATTTTAATATAGAAGCCTGTAAAGGGTATTATACTGTCGAATGCGGTCGACTGTAGCCTTTAACACTCAGCTATTGATAGAGTGTGATTACATATGCAACATGTATACTTTCGGTTGGGGTCGACTGTAACTGTACTGGGATATTTTAGTTTTGTGAAAAAAGTGTGTAAAAGCCAGAAGGAAACATCTCTGACCCAACAGCCAAGTCGATCTCAGCAACTATAAGAGCTAGAGACACTAATTTGACTAGAAAATTCCTTTATACCATCCGTAGATAAAGTTTATTTTAAAGTTTGGATACTTATTCCCGTTTCATCGCAAATCGAAAAAGCCAATAATGGCCACATTTGTCAACGTAGACACTTCTTTAAGAAAGAGACCCTTATAAATTCTGACAGTTTCATCAAGATCGGTTAATCAATAAGACAGCTAATAAGTAAAGAAATATAAGTAATTATACCCTCTACAGGGATATTTTAGTTTTGTGAAAAAATTATGTAAGAGGCAGAAGGAGGCATCTCCGACCCTATAAAGTATATATATTCTTGATCAGTATCAACAGCCGAGTCGATTGAGCCATGTCCGTCCGCCGTCTGTCCGTCTGTATGAACGCGTCGATCTCAGCAATTATAAGAGCTAGAGACACCAAATTTGGCATCAAGGTTCCTGTATACCATACACAGATCAAGTTTATTTTGAATTTTGGATACCTCCCCCCCTTCCCCCGGGAATTTGAAAAAAACGAATAATAGCCACATTTTTCAGCGTAGATACTTCTTAAAGAAAGAGACTTTTATAAAATCTGACAGTTTCATCAAGATCGGTTAATCAATAAGACAACTAATAAGTAAAGAAATATAAGTAATTATACCTTGTACAGGGATATACTAACTTTGTGAAAAAAATTTCTAACTTCTAACTTCACAGGTGCGATAATAATGATATACAGACGGCACGCTGAAAGTTTCATCAAGATCGGCTTTTAAATAAGACAGATAATCAGCAATAAAAGTTATTTTTCCACGGAATCGTAGAGCAGCAGGCAGCACATGTGTGCAAGCGAGACAACGAACGACTGTGATACATGCGGAAGTAAATGAAGCGACGTAACACTCAGCTATTGATCGAGTGTGTATACATATGCAACATGTGTACTTTCGGTTGTGGTCGACTGTAGCCTTTTATACCCTGTACAGCGATATTTTAGTTTTGTGAAAAAATTATGTAAGAGGCAGAAGGAGGCATCTCCGACCCTATAAAGTATATATATTCTTGATCAGCATCAACAGCCGAGTCGATTGAGCCATGTCCGTCTGTCCATCTGTACGAACTACTGCGACACAAGCTTAAGTAAATTAAGTGCCGTAACAATCAGCTTTTGAGTGAATATGTATAAATATGTGAAAGTTAGCTGCTATAAGCATGCAAAGAATTCGTATGCAAAAAATGAGAGTTTCAAAAGGGTATTCTTTAAACACCTGTTATGTTCTTACTTTTATTTTAATCAAAGTACCTATTATCAACATGATTTTAATATAGAAGCCTGTAATACTGTAGCCTTTAACACTCAGCTATTGATAGAGTGTGATTACATATGCAACATGTATACTTTCGGTTGGGGTCGACTGTAACTGTACTGGGATATTTTAGTTTTGTGAAAAAAGTGTGTAAAAGCCAGAAGGAAACATCTCCGACCCAACAGCCAAGTCGATCTCAGCAACTATAAGAGCTAGAGACACTAATTTGACTAGAAAATTCCTTTACACCATCCGTAGATAAAGTTTATTTTAAAGTTTGGATACTCATTCCCGTTTCATCGCAAATCGAAAAAGCCAATAATGGCCACAGGGATATTTTAGTTTTGTGAAAAAATTATGTAAGAGGCAGAAGGAGGCATCTCCGACCCTATAAAGTATATATATTCTTGATCAGTATCAACAGCCGAGACGATTGAGACATGTTAGTCTATCTGTCCGTCCGTCCTATAAGAGCTAGAGACACTAAATTTGACAAGAAAGTTCCTTTATACCATCCGCAGATCAAGTTTATTTTTTAAATTTTGCATTCCTCCTCCCGTTCTACCACAAATCGAAAAAGCCAATAATGGCCACATTTGTGAACGTGGACACTTCTTACTTAACAGGTGCGTAAATAATATTATAAAGAAGGAATTCTGTAAGTTTCATCAAGATTGGTTGATCAATAAGACAGATAATCAGTAAAGAAATATAAGTAATTTTTCCATTGAATCGTTGCGCTTTACGGGCAGCCCATGTGTGCGAGCGAGACAACGAGCGACTGCGATATATGCAGAAGTAAATGAAGCGACGTAACACTCAGCTATTGATCGAGTGTGATTACATATGCAACATGTATACTTTCGGTTGCGGTCGACTGTAACTGTACTGGGATATTTTAGTTTTGTGAAAAAGTGTGTAACAGGCAGAAGGAAACATCTTCGACCCAACAGCCAAGTCGATCTCAGCAACTATAAGAGCTAGAGACACTAATTTGACAAGAAAATTCCTTTATACCATCCGCAGATCAAGTTTATTTTAAATTTTGGATACCTCCCCCGTTCCATCGCAAATCGAAGAAGCCAATAATGGCCACATTTGTCAACGTAGGCACTTCTTACTTAATAGGTGCGTAAAGAGATACTTATAAAGAGGAATTCTGAAAGTTTCATCAAGATCGGTTAATCAATAAGACAGATAATCAGTAAAGAAATATAAGTAATTTTTCCATTGAATCGTTGCGCTTTACGGGCAGCCCATGTGTGCGAGCGAGACAACGAACGACTGCGATATATGCAGAAGTAAATGAAGCCACGTAACAATCAGCTATTGATCGAGTGTGATTACATATGCAACATGTATACTTTCGGTTGCGGTCGACTGTAATCTTTTTACCCTGTACTGGGATATTTTAGTTTTGTGAAAAAAGTGTGTAACAGGCAGAAGGAAACATCTCCGACCAAACAGCCAAGTCGATCTCAGCAACTATAAGAGCTAGAGACACTAATTTGACAAGAAAGTTCCTTTATACCATCCGCAGATCAAGTTTATTTTAAATTTTGGATACCTCCCCCCGTTCCACCGCAAATCGAAGAAGCCAATAATGGCCACATTTGTCAACGTAGGCACTTCTTACTTAATAGGTGCGTAAAGAATATTATAAAGAGGAATTCTGAAAGTTTCATCAAGATCGGTTAATCAATAAGACAGATAATCAGTAAAGAAATATAAGTAATTTTTCCATTGAATAACGTTGCGAAAAAATTTTTGAAAGGCCCAAATATATATTCTTGATCAGCATCAACAGCAGCGATCGGGGCAGCCCGTCTGTCGACCGAGTCTGTATGTACGCGTGACGATATATGCAGAATAAATGAAAGACGTTAACAATCAGCTATTGATCGAGTGTTATTACATATGCAACATGTATACTTTCGGTTGCGGTCGACTGTAATATTTTTATACCCTGTACAGGGATAAATTTAGTTTTGTGAAAAAAATATATGTAACAAGGCAAAACAAGTCGATCTCAGCAACTTATAAGAGCTAGGGCACTAATTTGACATGAAAGTTCCTTTATACCATCCGCAGATCAAGTTTATAATTTAAATTTTGGATACCTCCCCCGTTCCACCGCAAATCGAAAAAGCCAATAATGGACACATTTGTCAACGTAGACACTTCTTACTTAATAGGTGCGTAAAGAATATTATAAAGAAGGAATTCTGAAAGTTTCATCAAGATCGGTTAATCAATAAGACAGATAATCAGTAAAGAAATATAAGTAATTTTTCCATTGAATCGTTGCGCTTTACGGGCAGCCCATGTGTGCGAGCGAGACAGCGAACGACTGCGATATATGCAGAAGTAAATGAAGCGACGTAACAATCAGCTATTGATCGAGTGTGTATACATATGCAACATGTATACTTTCGGTTGCGGTCGACTGTAATCTTTTTATACCCTGTACAGGGATATTTTAGTTTTGTGAAAAAAGTATGTAACAGGCAAAGTCAAGCCAAGTCGATCTCAGCAACTATAAGAGCTAGAGACACTAATTTGACAAGAAAGTTCCTTTATACCATCCGCAGATCAAGTTTATTTTAAATTTTGGATACCTCCCCCCGTTCCACCGCAAATCGAAAAAGCAATAATGGACACATTTGTCAACGTAGGCACTTCTTACTTAATAGGTGCGTAAAGAATATTATAAAGAAGGAATTCTGAAAGTTTCATCAAGATCGGTTAATCAATAAGACAGATAATCAGTAAAGAAATATAAGTAATTTTTCCATTGAATCGTTGCGCCTTACGGGCAGCCCATGTGTGCGAGCGAGACAACGAACGACTGCGATATATGCAGAAGTAAATGAAGCGACGTAACAATCAGCTATTGATCGAGTGTGTATACATATGCAACATGTATACTTTCGGTTGCGGTCGACTGTAATCTTTTTATACCCTGTACAGGGATATTTTAGTTTTGTGAAAAAAGTATGTAACAGGCAAGAAGACCGACCCAAACGTCGATCTCAGCAACTATAAGAGCTAGAGACACTAATTTGACAAGAAAATTCCTTTATACCATCCGCAGATCAAGTTTATTTTAAATTTTGGATACCTCCCCCGTTCCACCGCAAATCGAAAAGCAATAATGGACACATTTGTCAACGTAGGCACTTCTTACTTAATAGGTGCGTAAAGAATATTATAAAGAAGGAATTCTGAAAGTTTCATCAAGATCGGTTAATCAATAAGACAGATAATCAGTAAAGAAATATAAGTAATTTTTCCATTGAATCGTTGCGCCTTACGGGCAGCCCATGTGTGCGAGCGAGACAACGAACGACTGCGATATATGCAGAAGTAAATGAAGCGACGTAACAATCAGCTATTGATCGAGTGTGATTACATATGCAACATGTATACTTTCGGTTGCGGTCGACTGTAATCTTTTTATACCCTGTACAGGGATATTTTAGTTTTGTGAAAAAAAGTATGTAACAGGCAGAAAAGCACCCACCCAAAGCCAAGTCGATCTCAGCAACTATAAGAGCTAGAGACACTAATTTGACAAGAAAGTTCCTTTATACCATCCGCAGATCAAGTTTATTTTAAATTTTGGATACCTCCCCCGTTCCACCGCAAATCGAAGACAATAATGGACACATTTGTCAACGTAGGCACTTCTTACTTAATAGGTGCGTAAAGAATATTATAAAGAAGGAATTCTGAAAGTTTCATCAAGATCGGTTAATCAATAAGACAGATAATCAGTAAAGAAATATAAGTAATTTTTCCATTGAATCGTTGCGCCTTACGGGCAGCCCATGTGTGCGAGCGAGACAGCGAACGACTGCGATATATGCAGAAGTAAATGAAGCGACGTAACAATCAGCTATTGATCGAGTGTGTATACATATGCAACATGTATACTTTCGGTTGCGGTCGACTGTAATCTTTTTATACCCTGTACAGGGATATTTTAGTTTTGTGAAAAAAGTATGTAACAGGCAAAAGCCAAGTCGATCTCAGCAACTATAAGAGCTAGAGACACTAATTTGACAAGAAAGTTCCTTTATACCATCCGCAGATCAAGTTTATTTTAAATTTTGGATACCTCCCCCGTTCCACCGCAAATCGAAGAACCAATAATGGACACATTTGTCAACGTAGGCACTTCTTACTTAATAGGTGCGTAAAGAATATTATAAAGAAGGAATTCTGAAAGTTTCATCAAGATCGGTTAATCAATAAGACAGATAATCAGTAAAGAAATATAAGTAATTTTTCCATTGAATCGTTGCGCTTTCGGGCAGCCCATGTGTGCGAGCGAGACAGCGAACGACTGCGATATATGCAGAAGTAAATGAAGCGACGTAACAATCAGCTATTGATCGAGTGTGTATACATATGCAACATGTATACTTTCGGTTGCGGTCGACTGTAATCTTTTTATACCCTGTACAGGGATATTTTAGTTTTGTGAAAAAAGTATGTAACAGGCAAAGGAAGCATCTCGACCCAACAGCCAAGTCGATCTCAGCAACTATAAGAGCTAGAGACACTAATTTGACAAGAAAGTTCCTTTATACCATCCGCAGATCAAGTTTATTTTAAATTTTGGATACCTCCCCCGTTCCACCGCAAATCGAAGACAATAATGGACACATTTGTCAACGTAGGCACTTCTTACTTAATAGGTGCGTAAAGAATATTATAAAGAAGGGAATTCTGAAAGTTTCATCAAGATCGGTTAATCAATAAGACAGATAATCAGTAAAGAAATATAAGTAATTTTTCCATTGAATCGTTGCGATGAATGTGCGCTTACGGGCAGCCCATGTGTGCGAGCGAGACAACGAACGACTGCGATATATGCAGAAGTAAATGAAGCTACGTAACAATCAGCTATTGATCGAGTGTGATTACATATGCAACATGTATACTTTCGGTTGCGGTCGACTGTAATCTTTTTATACCCTGTACAGGGATATTTTAGTTTTGTGAAAAAAAGTATGTAACAGGCAAAAGCCAAGTCGATCTCAGCAACTATAAGAGCTAGAGACACTAATTTGACAAGAAAGTTCCTTTATACCATCCGCAGATCAAGTTTATTTTAAATTTTGGATACCTCCCCCCGTTCCACCGCAAATCGAAGAGCAATAATGGACACATTTGTCAACGTAGGCACTTCTTACTTAATAGGTGCGTAAAGAATATTATAAAGAAGGAATTCTGAAAGTTTCATCAAGATCGGTTAATCAATAAGACAGATAATCAGTAAAGAAATATAAGTAATTTTTCCATTGAATCGTTGCGCCTTACGGGCAGCCCATGTGTGCGAGCGAGACAACGAACGACTGCGATATATGCAGAAGTAAATGAAGCGACGTAACAATCAGCTATTGATCGAGTGTGTATACATATGCAACATGTATACTTTCGGTTGCGGTCGACTGTAATCTTTTTATACCCTGTACAGGGATAATTTAGTTTTGTGAAAAAAAGTATGTAACAGGCAGAAAAGCCAAGTCGATCTCAGCAACTATAAGAGCTAGAGACACTAATTTGACAAGAAAGTTCCTTTATACCATCCGCAGATCAAGTTTATTTTAAATTTTGGATACCTCCCCCGTTCCACCGCAAATCGAAGAAGCAATAATGGACACATTTGTCAACGTAGGCACTTCTTACTTAATAGGTGCGTAAAGAATATTATAAAGAAGGAATTCTGAAAGTTTCATCAAGATCGGTTAATCAATAAGACAGATAATCAGTAAAGAAATATAAGTAATTTTTCCATTGAATCGTTGCGCCTTACGGGCAGCCCATGTGTGCGAGCGAGACAACGAACGACTGCGATATATGCAGAAGTAAATGAAGCTACGTAACAATCAGCTATTGATCGAGTGTGATTACATATGCAACATGTATACTTTCGGTTGCGGTCGACTGTAATCTTTTTATACCCTGTACAGGGATATTTTAGTTTTGTGAAAAAAGTATGTAACAGGCAAAAGCCAAGTCGATCTCAGCAACTATAAGAGCTAGAGACACTAATTTGACAAGAAAGTTCCTTTATACCATCCGCAGATCAAGTTTATTTTAAATTTTGGATACCTCCCCCGTTCCACCGCAAATCGAAGAAGCAATAATGGACACATTTGTCAACGTAGGCACTTCTTACTTAATAGGTGCGTAAAGAATATTATAAAGAAGGAATTCTGAAAGTTTCATCAAGATCGGTTAATCAATAAGACAGATAATCAGTAAAGAAATATAAGTAATTTTTCCATTGAATCGTTGCGCCTTACGGGCAGCCCATGTGTGCGAGCGAGACAACGAACGACTGCGATATATGCAGAAGTAAATGAAGCGACGTAACAATCAGCTATTGATCGAGTGTGATTACATATGCAACATGTATACTTTCGGTTGCGGTCGACTGTAATCTTTTTATACCCTGTACAGGGATAATTTAGTTTTGTGAAAAAAGTATGTAACAGGCAAAAGCCAAGTCGATCTCAGCAACTATAAGAGCTAGAGACACTAATTTGACAAGAAAGTTCCTTTTATACCATCCGCAGATCAAGTTTATTTTAAATTTTGGATACCTCCCCCGTTCCACCGCAAATCGAAGACAATAATGGACACATTTGTCAACGTAGGCACTTCTTACTTAATAGGTGCGTAAAGAATATTATAAAGAGGGAATTCTGAAAGTTTCATCAAGATCGGTTAATCAATAAGACAGATAATCAGTAAAGAAATATAAGTAATTTTTCCATTGAATCGTTGCGCCTTACGGGCAGCCCATGTGTGCGAGCGAGACAACGAACGACTGCGATATATGCAGAAGTAAATGAAGCTACGTAACAATCAGCTATTGATCGAGTGTGATTACATATGCAACATGTATACTTTCGGTTGCGGTCGACTGTAATCTTTTTATACCCTGTACAGGGATAATTTAGTTTTGTGAAAAAAGTATGTAACAGGCAAAAGCCAAGTCGATCTCAGCAACTATAAGAGCTAGAGACACTAATTTGACAAGAAAGTTCCTTTTATACCATCCGCAGATCAAGTTTATTTTAAATTTTGGATACCTCCCCCGTTCCACCGCAAATCGAAGAAGCAATAATGGACACATTTGTCAACGTAGGCACTTCTTACTTAATAGGTGCGTAAAGAATATTATAAAGAAGGAATTCTGAAAGTTTCATCAAGATCGGTTAATCAATAAGACAGATAATCAGTAAAGAAATATAAGTAATTTTTCCATTGAATCGTTGCGCCTTACGGGCAGCCCATGTGTGCGAGCGAGACAACGAACGACTGCGATATATGCAGAAGTAAATGAAGCGACGTAACAATCAGCTATTGATCGAGTGTGTATACATATGCAACATGTATACTTTCGGTTGCGGTCGACTGTAATCTTTTTATACCCTGTACAGGGATATTTTAGTTTTGTGAAAAAAGTATGTAACAGGCAAAAGCCAAGTCGATCTCAGCAACTATAAGAGCTAGAGACACTAATTTGACATGAAAGTTCCTTTATACCATCCGCAGATCAAGTTTATTTTAAATTTTGGATACCTCCCCCGTTCCACCGCAAATCGAAGACAATAATGGACACATTTGTCAACGTAGGCACTTCTTACTTAATAGGTGCGTAAAGAATATTATAAAGAAGGAATTCTGAAAGTTTCATCAAGATCGGTTAATCAATAAGACAGATAATCAGTAAAGAAATATAAGTAATTTTTCCATTGAATCGTTGCGCTTTACGGGCAGCCCATGTGTGCGAGCGAGACAGCGAACGACTGCGATATATGCAGAAGTAAATGAAGCGACGTAACAATCAGCTATTGATCGAGTGTGATTACATATGCAACATGTATACTTTCGGTTGCGGTCGACTGTAATCTTTTTATACCCTGTACAGGGATAATTTAGTTTTGTGAAAAAAGTATGTAACAGGCAAAAAGCCAAGTCGATCTCAGCAACTATAAGAGCTAGAGACACTAATTTGACAAGAAAGTTCCTTTATACCATCCGCAGATCAAGTTTATTTTAAATTTTGGATACCTCCCCCGTTCCACCGCAAATCGAAGACAATAATGGACACATTTGTCAACGTAGGCACTTCTTACTTAATAGGTGCGTAAAGAATATTATAAAGAAGGAATTCTGAAAGTTTCATCAAGATCGGTTAATCAATAAGACAGATAATCAGTAAAGAAATATAAGTAATTTTTCCATTGAATCGTTGCGCCTTACGGGCAGCCCATGTGTGCGAGCGAGACAGCGAACGACTGCGATATATGCAGAAGTAAATGAAGCGACGTAACAATCAGCTATTGATCGAGTGTGATTACATATGCAACATGTATACTTTCGGTTGCGGTCGACTGTAATCTTTTTATACCCTGTACAGGGATAATTTTAGTTTTGTGAAAAAAGTATGTAACAGGCAAAAAGCCAAGTCGATCTCAGCAACTATAAGAGCTAGAGACACTAATTTGACAAGAAAGTTCCTTTATACCATCCGCAGATCAAGTTTATTTTAAATTTTGGATACCTCCCCCGTTCCACCGCAAATCGAAGACCAATAATGGACACATTTGTCAACGTAGGCACTTCTTACTTAATAGGTGCGTAAAGAATATTATAAAGAAGGAATTCTGAAAGTTTCATCAAGATCGGTTAATCAATAAGACAGATAATCAGTAAAGAAATATAAGTAATTTTTCCATTGAATCGTTGCGCTTTACGGGCAGCCCATGTGTGCGAGCGAGACAACGAACGACTGCGATATATGCAGAAGTAAATGAAGCGACGTAACAATCAGCTATTGATCGAGTGTGTATACATATGCAACATGTATACTTTCGGTTGCGGTCGACTGTAATCTTTTTATACCCTGTACAGGGATAATTTAGTTTTGTGAAAAAAGTATGTAACAGGCAAAAAAGCCAAGTCGATCTCAGCAACTATAAGAGCTAGAGACACTAATTTGACAAGAAAGTTCCTTTATACCATCCGCAGATCAAGTTTATTTTAAATTTTGGATACCTCCCCCCGTTCCACCGCAAATCGAAGACAATAATGGACACATTTGTCAACGTAGGCACTTCTTACTTAATAGGTGCGTAAAGAATATTATAAAGAAGGAATTCTGAAAGTTTCATCAAGATCGGTTAATCAATAAGACAGATAATCAGTAAAGAAATATAAGTAATTTTTCCATTGAATCGTTGCGCCTTACGGGCAGCCCATGTGTGCGAGCGAGACAACGAACGACTGCGATATATGCAGAAGTAAATGAAGCGACGTAACAATCAGCTATTGATCGAGTGTGATTACATATGCAACATGTATACTTTCGGTTGCGGTCGACTGTAATCTTTTTATACCCTGTACAGGGATAATTTAGTTTTGTGAAAAAAGTATGTAACAGGCAAAAGCCAAGTCGATCTCAGCAACTATAAGAGCTAGAGACACTAATTTGACAAGAAAGTTCCTTTATACCATCCGCAGATCAAGTTTATTTTAAATTTTGGATACCTCCCCCGTTCCACCGCAAATCGAAGACAATAATGGACACATTTGTCAACGTAGGCACTTCTTACTTAATAGGTGCGTAAAGAATATTATAAAGAAGGAATTCTGAAAGTTTCATCAAGATCGGTTAATCAATAAGACAGATAATCAGTAAAGAAATATAAGTAATTTTTCCATTGAATCGTTGCGCTTTACGGGCAGCCCATGTGTGCGAGCGAGACAACGAACGACTGCGATATATGCAGAAGTAAATGAAGCGACGTAACAATCAGCTATTGATCGAGTGTGATTACATATGCAACATGTATACTTTCGGTTGCGGTCGACTGTAATCTTTTTATACCCTGTACAGGGATATTTTAGTTTTGTGAAAAAAGTATGTAACAGGCAAAAGCCAAGTCGATCTCAGCAACTATAAGAGCTAGAGACACTAATTTGACAAGAAAGTTCCTTTATACCATCCGCAGATCAAGTTTATTTTAAATTTTGGATACCTCCCCCGTTCCACCGCAAATCGAAGAAGCAATAATGGACACATTTGTCAACGTAGGCACTTCTTACTTAATAGGTGCGTAAAGAATATTATAAAGAAGGAATTCTGAAAGTTTCATCAAGATCGGTTAATCAATAAGACAGATAATCAGTAAAGAAATATAAGTAATTTTTCCATTGAATCGTTGCGCCTTACGGGCAGCCCATGTGTGCGAGCGAGACAACGAACGACTGCGATATATGCAGAAGTAAATGAAGCGACGTAACAATCAGCTATTGATCGAGTGTGTATACATATGCAACATGTATACTTTCGGTTGCGGTCGACTGTAATCTTTTTATACCCTGTACAGGGATAATTTTAGTTTTGTGAAAAAAGTATGTAACAGGCAAAAGCCAAGTCGATCTCAGCAACTATAAGAGCTAGAGACACTAATTTGACATGAAAGTTCCTTTATACCATCCGCAGATCAAGTTTATTTTAAATTTTGGATACCTCCCCCGTTCCACCGCAAATCGAAGAAGCAATAATGGACACATTTGTCAACGTAGGCACTTCTTACTTAATAGGTGCGTAAAGAATATTATAAAGAGGGAATTCTGAAAGTTTCATCAAGATCGGTTAATCAATAAAGACAGATAATCAGTAAAGAAATATAAGTAATTTTTCCATTGAATCGTTGCGTAGCATGGCAAAGCCAGAGTGCACGACAAAAGATATATGCAGAAGAAAAATGAAGCGACGTAACAATCAGCTATTGATCGAGTGTGATATACATATGCAACATGTATACTTTCGGTTGCGGTCGACTGTAATCTTTTTATACCCTGTACAGGGATAATTTAGTTTTGATGAAAAAAATGTATAGTAACAGGCAAACAGCAGAAAGCCAAGTCGATCTCAGCAACTATAAGAGCTAGAGACACTAATTTGACAAGAAAGTTCCTTTATACCATCCGCAGATCAAGTTTATTTTAAATTTTGGATACCTCCCCCCGTTCCACCGCAAATCGAAGAAGCCAATAATGGACACATTTGTCAACGTAGGCACTTCTTACTTAATAGGTGCGTAAAGAATATTATAAAGAAGGAATTCTGAAAGTTTCATCAAGATCGGTTAATCAATAAGACAGATAATCAGTAAAGAAATATAAGTAATTTTTCCATTGAATCGTTGCGCTTTACGGGCAGCCCATGTGTGCGAGCGAGACAACGAACGACTGCGATATATGCAGAAGTAAATGAAGCGACGTAACAATCAGCTATTGATCGAGTGTGATTACATATGCAACATGTATACTTTCGGTTGCGGTCGACTGTAATCTTTTTATACCCTGTACAGGGATATTTTAGTTTTGTGAAAAAAGTATGTAACAGGCAAAGGAAACATGACCAACAGCAAGTCGATCTCAGCAACTATAAGAGCTAGAGACACTAATTTGACAAGAAAATTCCTTTATACCATCCGCAGATCAAGTTTATTTTAAATTTTGGATACCTCCCCCCGTTCCACCGCAAATCGAAGAAGCAATAATGGACACATTTGTCAACGTAGGCACTTCTTACTTAATAGGTGCGTAAAGAATATTATAAAGAAGGAATTCTGAAAGTTTCATCAAGATCGGTTAATCAATAAGACAGATAATCAGTAAAGAAATATAAGTAATTTTTCCATTGAATCGTTGCGCTTTACGGGCAGCCCATGTGTGCGAGCGAGACAGCGAACGACTGCGATATATGCAGAAGTAAATGAAGCGACGTAACAATCAGCTATTGATCGAGTGTGTATACATATGCAACATGTATACTTTCGGTTGCGGTCGACTGTAATCTTTTTATACCCTGTACAGGGATATTTTAGTTTTGTGAAAAAAAGTATGTAACAGGCAGAAGGAAGCTCTACCAAGCCAAGTCGATCTCAGCAACTATAAGAGCTAGAGACACTAATTTGACAAGAAAATTCCTTTATACCATCCGCAGATCAAGTTTATTTTAAATCATCCACTAAAATAATAATACATATAACCTTTAAATTTGTGACAGCAAAGCATACCGACCCTAATAAATATCTTGATCAGCAAAATCGAAGACAATAATGGACACATTTGTCAACGTAGGCACTGTCCGTCTGTACTGAACAGGTGCGATCTAGCAGTTATAAGAGAAGACACCAATTAATCCTATACCATACGCAGATCAAGTTTATTTAAATTTGATACCCCCCCTTTCATAAAATCGAAAAAGCCAATAATGACACATTTGTCAACGTAGACAAATTCTGAAAGTTTCATCAAGATCGGTTAATCAATAAGACAGATAATCAGTAAAGAAATATAAGTAATTATAACCTGTACTGGGATATATTAACTTTTGAAAAATTTAGTAACAGGCCGAAGACAGAGGCATCTCCGACCCATATGAAGCATATGTAATCTTGATCAGCTATTAACAGTCGAGTGTGATTACATATGCAACATGTATACTTTCGTTTGCGGTCGACTGTAATCTTTTTATACCCTGTACAGGGATATTTTAGTTTTGTGAAAAAGTATGTAACAGGCAGAAGGAAGCATCTCCGACCCAACAGCCAAGTCGATCTCAGCAACTATAAGAGCTAGAGACACTAATTTGACAAGAAAATTCCTTTATACCATCCGCAGATCAAGTTTATTTTAAATTTTGGATACCTCCCCCCGTTCCATCGCAAATCGAAAAAGCCAATAATGGACACATTTGTCAACGTAGGCACTTCTTATTAATAGGTGCGTAAAGAATATTATAAAGAGAATTCAAAGTTTCATCAAGATCGGTTAATCAATAAGACAGATAATCAGTAAAGAAATATAAGTAATTTTTCCATTGAATCGTTGCGCTTTACGGGCAGCCCATGTGTGCGAGCGAGACAGCGAACGACTGCGATATATGCAGAAGTAAATGAAGCGACGTAACACTCAGCTATTGATCGAGTGTGATTACATATGCAACATGTATACTTTCGGTTGCGGTCGACTGTAATCTTTTTATACCCTGTACAGGGATATTTTAGTTTTGTGAAAAAAGTATGTAACAGGCAGAAGGAAGCATCTGCGACCCAACAGCCAAGTCGATCTCAGCAACTATAAGAGCTAGAGACACTAATTTGACAAGAAAATTCCTTTATACCATCCGCAGATCAAGTTTATTTTAAATTTTGGATACCTCCCCCCCGTTCCATCGCAAATCGAAAAAGCCAATAATGGCCACATTTGTCAACGTAGGCACTTCTTATTAATAGGTGCGTAAAGAATATTATAAAGAAGGAATTCTGAAAGTTTCATCAAGATCGGTTAATCAATAAGACAGATAATCAGTAAAGAAATATAAGTAATTTTTCCATTGAATCGTTGCGCTTTACGGGCAGCCCATGTGTGCGAGCGAGACAGCGAACGACTGCGATATATGCAGAAGTAAATGAAGCGACGTAACAATCAGCTATTGATCGAGTGTGATTACATATGCAACATGTATACTTTCGGTTGCGGTCGACTGTAATCTTTTTATACCCTGTACAGGGATATTTTAGTTTTGTGAAAAAAGTATGTAACAGGCAAAAGGAAACATCTCGACCCAACAGCCAAGTCGATCTCAGCAACTATAAGAGCTAGAGACACTAATTTGACAAGAAAATTCCTTTATACCATCCGCAGATCAAGTTTATTTTAAATTTTGGATACCTCCCCCGTTCCATCGCAAATCGAAAAAGCCAATAATGGCCACATTTGTCAACGTAGACACTTCTTACTTAATAGGTAAAGAGATATTATAAAGAAGGAATTCTGAAAGTTTCATCAAGATCGGTTAATCAATAAGACAGATAATCAGTAAAGAAATATAAGTAATTTTTCCATTGAATCGTTGCGCTTTACGGGCAGCCCATGTGTGCGAGCGAGACAGCGAACGACTGCGATATATGCAGAAGTAAATGAAGCGACGTAACAATCAGCTATTGATCGAGTGTGATTACATATGCAACATGTATACTTTCGGTTGCGGTCGACTGTAATCTTTTTATACCCTGAAGGGATATTTTAGTTTTGTGAAAAAAGTATGTAACAGGCAGAAGGAAACATCTGCGACCCAACAGACAAGTCGATCTCAGCAACTATAAGAGCTAGAGACACTAATTTGACAAGAAAATTCCTTTATACCATCCGCAGATCAAGTTTATTTTAAATTTTGGATACCTCCCCCCGTTCCATCGCAAATCGAAAAAGCCAATAATGGCCACATTTGTCAACGTAGGCACTTCTATATTAACAGGTGCGTAAAGAATATTATAAAGAAGGAATTCTGAAAGTTTCATCAAGATCGGTTAATCAATAAGACAGATAATCAGTAAAGAAATATAAGTAATTTTTCCATTGAATCGTTGCGCTTTACGGGCAGCCCATGTGTGCGAGCGAGACAGCGAACGACTGCGATATATGCAGAAGTAAATGAAGCGACGTAACAATCAGCTATTGATCGAGGGTGTATACATATGCAACATGTATACTTTCGGTTGCGGTCGACTGTAATCTTTTTTATACCCTGTACAGGGATATTTTAGTTTTGTGAAAAAAGTATGTAACAGGCAGAAGGAAGCATCTCCGACCCAACAGCCAAGTCGATCTCAGCAACTATAAGAGCTAGAGACACTAATTTGACAAGAAAATTCCTTTATACCATCCGCAGATCAAGTTTATTTTAAATTTTGGATACCTCCCCCCGTTCCATCGCAAATCGAAAAAGCCAATAATGGCCACATTTGTCAACGTAGGCACTTCTAATAGGTGAAAAATATTATAAAGAGGGAATTCTGAAAGTTTCATCAAGATCGGTTAATCAATAAGACAGATAATCAGTAAAGAAATATAAGTAATTTTTCCATTAAATCGTTGCGCTTTACGGGCAGCCCATGTGTGCGAGCGAGACAGCGAACGACTGCGATATATGCAGAAGTAAATGAAGCGACGTAACACTCAGCTATTAATCGAGTGTGATTACATATGCAACATGTATACTTTCGGTTGCGGTCGACTGTAACTTTTTAACTGAGATTTTTTTGTTTTGTGAAAAAAGTGTGTAACAGGCAAAAGGAAGCATCTGCGACCCAACAGCCAAGTCGATCTCAGCAACTATAAGAGCTAGAGGCACTAATTTGACAAGAAAATTCCTTTATATCATCCGCAGATCAAGTTTATTTTAAATTTTGGATACCTCCCCCCCGTTCCATCGCAAATCGAAAAAGCCAATAATGGCCACATTTGTCAACGTAGACACTTCTTATTAAAGGTGCTAAAGAGATAGTTCTAAAGAAATTCTGAAAGTTTCATCAAGATCGGTTAATCAATAAGACAGATAATCAGTAAAGAAATAGAAGTAATTTTTCCATTGAATCGTTGCGCTTTACGGGCAGCCCATGTGTGCGAGCGAGACAGCGAACGACTGCGATATATGCAGAAGTAAATGAAGCGACGTAACACTCAGCTATTGATCGAGTGTGATTACATATGCAACATGTATACTTTCGGTTGCGGTCGACTGTAACTTTTAACCCTGTACAGGGATATTTTAGTTTTGTGAAAAAAGTATGTAACAGGCAGAAGGAAACATCTGCGACCCAACAGACAAGTCGATCTCAGCAACTATAAGAGCTAGAGACACTAATTTGACAAGAAAATTCCTTTTATACCATCCGCAGATCAAGTTTATTTTAAATTTTAGATACCTCCCCCCGTTCCATCGCAAATCGAAAAAGCCAATAATGGCCACATTTGTCAACGTAGGCACTTCTATATTAACAGGTGCGTAAAGAATATTATAAAGAAGGAATTCTGAAAGTTTCATCAAGATTGGTTAATCAATAAGACAGATAATCAGTAAAGAAATATAAGTAATTTTTCCATTGAATCGTTGCGCTTTACGGACAGCCCATGTGTGCGAGCGAGACAGCGAACGACTGCGATATATGCAGAAGTAAATGAAGCGACGTAACAATCAGCTATTGATCGAGGGTGTATACATATGCAACATGTATACTTTCGGTTGCGGTCGACTGTAATCTTTTTATACCCTGTACAGGGATATTTTAGTTTTGTGAAAAAAGTATGTAACAGGCAGAAGGAAGCATCTCCGACCCAACAGCCAAGTCGATCTCAGCAACTATAAGAGCTAGAGACACTAATTTGACAAGAAAATTCCTTTATACCATCCGCAGATCAAGTTTATTTTAAATCGCAAATCGAAAAAGCCAATAATGGCCACATTTCTGAAAGTTTCATCACGATCGGTTAATCAATAAGACAGATAATCAGTAGAGAAATATAAGTAATTGTACCCTGTACTGGGATATATTACCTTTGTGAACAAATTTTTGTGACAGGCAGAAGGAGGCATATCCGACCCTATAAAGTATATATATTCTTGATCAGCATCAACAGTCGAGTCGATTGAGCCATGTCCGTCTGTCTGTCTGTCCGTCTGTCCGTCTGTATGAACGCGTCGATCTCAGCAGTTATAAGAGCTAGAGACACCAAATTTGGCATCAATGTTCCTGTATACCATACGCAGATCAAGTTTATTTTAAATATTGGATACCTCCCCCCGTTTCATAATAATCGAAAAAGCCAATAATGATGACATTTGTCAACGTAGACAAATTCTGAAAGTTTCATCAAGATCGGTTAGTCAATAAGACAGATAATCAGTAAAGAAATATAAGTAATTATAACCTGTACTGGGATATATTAACTTTGTGAAAAAATTTTTGTAACAGGCCGAAGGAGGCATCTCCGACCCTATAAAGAATATATATTCTTGATCAGCATCAACAGTCGAGTGATTACATATGCAACACGTATACTTTCGTTTGCGGTCGACTGTAACTGTACTGGGATATTTTAGTTTTGTGAAAAAAGTGTGTAACAGGCAGAAGGAAGCATCTCCGACCCAACAGCCAAGTCGATCTCAGCAACTATAAGAGCTAGAGACACTAATTTGACAAAAAAATTCCTTTATATCATCCGCAGATCAAGTTTATTTTAAATTTTAGATTCCTCCCCACCGTTCCATCGCAAATCGAAAAAGCCAATAATGGTTACATTTGTCAACGTAGGCACTTCTATATTGAAGCAATTCTGCAAGTTTCATCAAGATCGGTTAATCAATAAGACAGATAATCAGTAAAGAAATAGAAGTAATTTTTCCATTAAATCGTTGCGCTTTACGGGCAGCCCATGTGTGCGAGCGAGACAGAACGACGTATATGAGCTAAAGAGCACTCAGCTATTGATCGATTGTGATTACATATGCAACATGTACACTTTCGGTTGCGGTCGACTGTAACTGTACTGGGATTTTTTAGTTTTGTGAAAAAAGTGTGTAGCAGGCAGAAGGAAACATCTGCGACCCAACAGACAAGTCGATCTCAGCAACTATAAGAGCTAGAGACACTAATTTGACAAGAAAAATCCTTTTTATCATCCGCAGATCAAGTTTATTTTAAATTTTAGATACCTCCCCCCCGTTCCATCGCAAATCGAAAAAGCCAATAATGGCCACATTTGTCAACGTAGGCACTTCTATATTAACAGGTGCGTAAAGAATATTATAAAGAAGGAATTCTGAAAGTTTCATCAAGATTGGTTAATCAATAAGACAGATAATCAGTAAAGAAATATAAGTAATTTTTCCATTGAATCGTTGCGCTTTACGGACAGCCCATGTGTGCGAGCGAGACAGCGAACGACTGCGATATATGCAGAAGTAAATGAAGCGACGTAACAATCAGCTATTGATCGAGGGTGTATACATATGCAACATGTATACTTTCGGTTGCGGTCGACTGTAATCTTTTTATACCCTGTACAGGGATATTTTAGTTTTGTGAAAAAAGTATGTAACAGGCAGAAGGAAGCATCTCCGACCCAACAGCCAAGTCGATCTCAGCAACTATAAGAGCTAGAGGCACTAATTTGACAAGAAAATTCCTTTATATCATCCGCAGATCAAGTTTATTTTAAATTTTAGATACCTCCGCCCCGTTCCATCGCAAATCGAAAAAGCCAATAATGGCCACATTTGTCAACGTAGGCACTTCTAATAATGAAACAATTCTACAATAAAGTTTCATCAAGATCAGTTAATCAATAAGACAGATCGGTTAATCAATAAAGAAATAGAAGTAATTTTTCCATTAAATCCTTGCGCTTTACGGGCAGCCCATGTGTGCGAGCGAGACAGCGAACGACTGCGATATATGCAGAAGTAAATGAAGTGACGTAGCACTCAGCTATTAATCGATTGTGATTACATATGCAACATGTACACTTTCGGTTGCGGTCGACTGTAACTTACTGAGATTTTTTTGTTTTGTGGAAAAAGTGTGTAACAGGCAAAAGGAAACATCTGCGACCCAACAGCCAAGTCGATCTCAGCAACTATAAGAGCTAGAGGCACTAATTTGACAAGAAAATTCCTTTATATCATCCGCAGATCAAGTTTATTTTAAATTTTAGATACCTCCCCCCCGTTCCATCGCAAATCGAAAAAGCCAATAATGGCCACATTTGTCAACGTAGGCACTTCTATATTAACAGGTGCGTAAAGAATATTATAAAGAAGGAATTCTGAAAGTTTCATCAAGATTGGTTAATCAATAAGACAGATAATCAGTAAAGAAATATAAGTAATTTTTCCATTGAATCGTTGCGCTTTACGGACAGCCCATGTGTGCGAGCGAGACAGCGAACGACTGCGATATATGCAGAAGTAAATGAAGCGACGTAACAATCAGCTATTGATCGAGGGTGTATACATATGCAACATGTATACTTTCGGTTGCGGTCGACTGTAATCTTTTTATACCCTGTACAGGGATATTTTAGTTTTGTGAAAAAAAGTATGTAACAGGCAGAAGGAAGCATCTCCGACCCAACAGCCAAGTCGATCTCAGCAACTATAAGAGCTAGAGACACTAATTTGACAAGAAAATTCCTTTATACCATCCGCAGATCAAGTTTATTTTAAATCGCAAATCGAAAAAGCCAATAATGGCCACATTTCTGAAAGTTTCATCACGATCGGTTAATCAATAAGACAGATAATCAGTAGAGAAATATAAGTAATTGTACCCTGTACTGGGATATATTACCTTTGTGAACAAATTTTTGTGACAGGCAGAAGGAGGCATATCCGACCCTATAAAGTATATATATTCTTGATCAGCATCAACAGTCGAGTCGATTGAGCCATGTCCGTCTGTCTGTCTGTCCGTCTGTCCGTCTGTATGAACGCGTCGATCTCAGCAGTTATAAGAGCTAGAGACACCAAATTTGGCATCAATGTTCCTGTATACCATACGCAGATCAAGTTTATTTTAAATATTGGATACCTCCCCCCTTCATAATAATCGAAAAAGCCAATAATGATGACATTTGTCAACGTAGACAAATTCTGAAAGTTTCATCAAGATCGGTTAGTCAATAAGACAGATAATCAGTAAAGAAATATAAGTAATTATAACCTGTACTGGGATATATTAACTTTGTGAAAAAATTTTTGTAACAGGCCGAAGGAGGCATCTCCGACCCTATAAAGCATATATATTCTTGATCAGCATCAACAGTCGAGTGATTACATATGCAACACGTATACTTTCGTTTGCGGTCGACTGTAACTGTACTGGGATATTTTAGTTTTGTGAAAAAAGTGTGTAACAGGCAGAAGGAAGCATCTCCGACCCAACAGCCAAGTCGATCTCAGCAACTATAAGAGCTAGAGATACTAATTTGACAAAAAAATTCCTTTATATCATCCGCAGATCAAGTTTATTTTAAATTTTAGATTCCTCCCCACCGTTCCATCGCAAATCGAAAAAGCCAATAATGGTTACATTTGTCAACGTAGGCACTTCTATATGAAGCAATTCTGCAAGTTTCATCAAGATCGGTTAATCAATAAGACAGATAATCAGTAAAGAAATAGAAGTAATTTTTCCATTAAATCGTTGCGCTTTACGGGCAGCCCATGTGTGCGAGCGAAACAGCTAACGACTGCGATATATGCAGAAGTAAATGAAGTGACGTAGCACTCAGCTATTGATCTATTGTGATTACATATGCAACATGTACACTTTCGGTTGCGGTCGACTGTAACTTACTGAGATTTTTTTGTTTTGTGAAAAAAGTGTGTAACAGGCAGAAGGAAACATCTGCGACCCAACAGCCAAGTCGATCTCAGCAACTATAAGAGCTAGAAGCACTAATTTGACAAGAAAGTTCCTTTATATCATCCGCAGATCAAGTTTATTTTAAATTTTAGATACCTCCCCCCCGTTCCATCGCAAATCGAAAAAGCCAATAATGGCCACATTTGTCAACGTAGACACTTCTTTATGAAAGAGACAGTTCTAAATTCTGAAAGTTTCATCAAGATCGGTTAATCAGTAAGGCAGATAATCAGTAAAGAAATAGAAGTAAGTTTTCCATTGAATCGTTGCGCTTTACGGGCAGCCCATGTGTGCGAGCGAGACAGCGAACGACTGCGATATATGCAGAAGTAAATGAAGTGACGTAGCACTCAGCTATTGATCGATTGTGATTACATATGCAACATGTACACTTTCGGTTGCGGTCGACTGTAACTGTACTGGGATTTTTTAGTTTTGTGAAAAAAGTGTGTAGCAGGCAGAAGGAAACATCTGCGATCCAACAGACAAGTCGATCTCAGCAACTATAAGAGCTAGAGACACTAATTTGACAAGAAAAATCCTTTTTATCATCCGCAGATCAAGTTTATTTTAAATTTTAGATACCTCCCCCCCGTTCCATCGCAAATCGAAAAAGCCAATAATGGCCACATTTGTCAACGTAGGCACTTCTATATTAACAGGTGCGTAAAGAATATTATAAAGAAGGAATTCTGAAAGTTTCATCAAGATTGGTTAATCAATAAGACAGATAATCAGTAAAGAAATATAAGTAATTTTTCCATTGAATCGTTGCGCTTTACGGACAGCCCATGTGTGCGAGCGAGACAGCGAACGACTGCGATATATGCAGAAGTAAATGAAGCGACGTAACAATCAGCTATTGATCGAGGGTGTATACATATGCAACATGTATACTTTCGGTTGCGGTCGACTGTAATCTTTTTATACCCTGTACAGGGATATTTTAGTTTTGTGAAAAAAGTATGTAACAGGCAGAAGGAAGCATCTCCGACCCAACAGCCATGTCGATCTCAGCAACTATAAGAGCTAGAGACACTAATTTGACAAGAAAATTCCTTTATACCATCCGCAGATCAAGTTTATTTTAAATTTTGGATACCTCCCCCGTTTCATCGCAAATCGAAAAAGCCAATAATGTCCACATTTCTGAAAGTTTCATCACGATCGGATAATCAATAAGACAGATAATCAGTAGAGAAATATAAGTAATTGTACCCTGTACTGGGATATATTACCTTTGTGAAAAAATTTTTGTAACAGGCAGAAGGAGGCATATCCGACCCTATAAAGTATATATATTCTTGATCAGCATCAACAGTCGAGTCGATTGAGCCATGTCCGTCTGTCTGTCTGTCCGTCTGTCCGTCCGTATGAACGCGTCGATCTCAGCAGTTATAAGAGCTAGAGACACCAAATTTAGCATCAATGTTCCTGTATACCATACGCAGATCGAGTTTATTTTAAATATTGGATACCTCCCCCGTTTCATAATAATCGAAAAAGCCAATAATGGCGATATTTGTCAACGTAGACAAATTGTGAAAGTTTCATCAAGATCGGTTAGTCAATAAGACAGATAATCAGTAAAGAAATATAACTAATTATAACCTGTACTGGGATATATTAACTTTGTGAAAAAATTTTTGTAACAGGCCGAAGGAGGCATCTCCGACCCTATAAAGCATATATATTCTTGATCAGCATCAACAGTCGAGTCGATTGATCCATGTCCGTCTGTCTGTCTGTCCGTCTGTCCGTCTGTATGAACGCGTCGATCTCGATTGTGATTACATATGCAACACGTATACTTTCGTTTGCGGTCGACTGTAACTGTACTGGGATATTTTAGTTTTGTGAAAAAAGTGTGTAACAGGCAGAAGGAAGCATCTCCGACCCAACAGCCAAGGCGATCTCAGCAACTATAAGAGATACAGACACTAATTTGACAAAAAAATTCCTTTATATCATCCGCAGATAAAGTTTATTTTAAATTTTAGATTCCTCCCCACCGTTCCATCGCAAATCGAAAAAGCCAATAATGGCCACATTTGTCAACGTAGGCACTTCTACAATGAAACAATTCTGCAAGTTTCATCAAAATCGGTTAATCAATAAGACAGATAATCAGTAAAGAAATAGAAGTAATTTTTCCATTAAATCGTTGCGCTTTACGGGCAGCCCATGTGTGCGAGCGAGACAGCGAACGACTGCGATATATGCAGAAGTAAATGAAGCGACGTAACAATCAGCTATTGATCGAGGGTGTATACATATGCAACATGTATACTTTCGGTTGCGGTCGACTGTAATCTTTTTTATATCCTGTACAGGGATATTTTAGTTTTGTGAAAAAAGTATGTAACAGGCAGAAGGAGGCATATCCGACCCTATAAAGTATATATATTCTTGATCAGCATCAACAGTCGAGTCGATTGAGCCATGTCCGTCTGTCTGTCTGTCCGTCTGTCCGTCTGTATGAACGCGTCGATCTCAGCAGTTATAAGAGCTAGAGACACCAAATTTGGCATCAATGTTCCTGTATACCATACGCAGATCGAGTTTATTTTAAATATTGAATACCTCCCCCCGTTTCATAATAATCGAAAAAGCCAATAATGGCGGCATTTGTCAACGTAGACAAATTGTGAAAGTTTCATCAAGATCGGTTAGTCAATAAGACAGATAATCAGTAAAGAAATATAAGTAATTATAACCTGTACTGGGATATATTAACTTTGTGAAAAATTTTTGTAACAGGCCGAAGGAGGCATCTCCGACCCTATAAAGCATATATATTCTTGATCAGCATCAACAGTCGAGTCGATTGATCCATGTCCGTCTGTCTGTCTGTCCGTCTGTCCGTCTGTATGAACGCGTCGATCTCGATTGTGATTACATATGCAACACGTATACTTTCGTTTGCGGTCGACTGTAACTGTACTGGGATATTTTAGTTTTGTGAAAAAAGTGTGTAACAGGCAGAAGGAAGCATCTCCGACCCAACAGCCAAGGCGATCTCAGCAACTATAAGAGATACAGACACTAATTTGACAAAAAAATTCCTTTATATCATCCGCAGATAAAGTTTATTTTAAATTTTAGATTCCTCCCCACCGTTCCATCGCAAATCGAAAAAGCCAATAATGGCCACATTTGTCAACGTAGCCACTTCTACATTGAAACAATTCTGCAAGTTTCATCAAAATCGGTTAATCAATAAGACAGATAATCAGTAAAGAAATAGAAGTAATTTTTTCCATTAAATCGTTGCGCTTTACGGGCAGCCCATGTGTGCGAGCGAGACAGCGAACGACTGCGATATATGCAGAAGTAAATGAAGCGACGTAACATTCAGCTATTGATCGAGTGTGATTACATATGCAACATGTACACTTTCGGTTGCGGTCGACTGTAACTGTACTGAGATTTTTTAGTTTTGTGAAAAAAGTGTGTAACAGGCAGAAGGAAACATCTGCGACCCAACAGCCAAGTCGATCTCAGCAACTATAAGAGCTAGAGGCACTAATTTGACAAGAAAATTCCTTTATATCATCCGCAGATCAAGTTTATTTTAAATTTTAGATACCTCCCCCCTTTCCATCGCAAATCGAAAAAGCCAATAATGGCCACATTTCTGAAAGTTTCATCACGATCGGTTAATCAATAAGACAGATAATCAGTAGAGAAATATAAGTAATTGTACCCTGTACTGGGATATATTACCTTTGTGAAAAAATTTTTTGTAACAGGCAGAAGGAGGCATATCCGACCCTATAAAGTAAATATATTCTTGATCAGCATCAACAGTCGAGTCGATTGAGCCATGTCCGTCTGTCTGTCTGTCCGTCTGTCCGTCTGTATGAACGCGTCGATCTCAGCAGTTATAAGAGCTATAGACACCAAATTTGGCATCAATGTTCCTGTATACCATACGCAGATCAAGTTTATTTTAAATATTGGATACCTCCCCCCGTTTCATAATAATCGAAAAAGCCAATAATGACGACATTTGTCAACGTAGACAAATTCTGAAAGTTTCATCAAGATCGGTTAGTCAATAAGACAGATAATCAGTAAAGAAATATAAGTAATTATAACCTGTACTGGGATATATTAACTTTGTGAAAAATTTTTGTAACAGGCAGAAGGAGGCATCTCCGACCCTATAAAGTATATATATACTTGATCAGCATCAACAGTCGAGTCAATTGAGCCATGTACGGCTGTCTGTCTGTCCGTCTGTCCGTCTGTATGAACGCGTCGATCTCGATTGTGATTACATATGCAACATGTATACTTTCGTTTGCGGTCGACTGTAACTGTACTGGAATATTTTAGTTTTGTAAAAAAAAAGTGTGTAACAGGCAGAAGGAAGCATCTCCAACCCAACAGCAAAGTCAGCAACTATAAGAGCTAGAGACACTAATTTGACAAGAAAATTCCTTTATACCATCCGCAGATCAAGTTTATTTTAAATTTTGGATACCTCCCCCGTTTCATCGCAAATCGAAAAAGCCAATAATGGCCACATTTGTCAACGTCGATACTTCTTTATGAAAGAGACACTTCTAAATTCTGAAAGTTTCATCAAGATCGGTTAATCAGTAAGACAGATAATCAGTAAAGAAATAGAAGTAATTTTTCGATTGAATCGTTGCGCTTTACGGGCAGCCCATGTGTGCGAGCGAGACAGCGAACGACTGCGATATATGCAGAAGTAAATGAAGCGACGTAACATTCAGCTATTGATCGAGTGTGATTACATATGCAACATGTACACTTTCGGTTGCGGTCGACTGTAACTGTACTGAGATTTTTTAGTTTTGTGAAAAAAAGTGTGTAACAGGCAGAAGGAAACATCTGCGTCCCAACAGCCAAGTCGATCTCAGCAACTATAAGAGCTAGAGGCACTAATTTGACAAGAAAATTCCTTTTTATATCATCCGCAGATCAAGATTATTTTAAATTTTAGATACCTCCCCCCGTTCCAACGCAAATCGAAAAAGCCAATAATGGCCACATTTGTCAACGAAGGCACTTCTATATTGACAGGTGCGTAAAGAATATTATAATGAAGCAATTCTGCAAGTTTCATCAAGATCGATTAATCAATAAGACAGATAATCAGTAAAGAAATATAAGTAATTTTTCCATTGACTCGTTGCGCTTTGCGGGCAGCCCATGTGTGGGAGCGAGACAGCGAACGACTGCGATATATGCAGAAGTAAATGAAGCGACGTAACATTCAGCTATTGATCGAGTGTGATTACATATGCAACATGTACACTTTCGATTGCGGTCGACTGTAACTGTACTGGGATTTTTTAGTTTTGTGAAAAAAGTGTATAACAGGCAGAAGGAAACATCTGCGACCCAACAGACAAGTCGATCTCAGCAACTATAAGAGCTAGAGACACTAATTTGACAAGAAAGTTCTTTTAATATATCCGCAGATCAAGTTTATTTTAAATGTTGGATACCTCCCCCCGTTCCATCGCAAATCGAATAAGCCAATAATGGCCACATTTGTCAACGAAGGCACTTCTATATTGACAGGTGCGTAAAGAATATTATAATGAAGCAATTCTGCAAGTTTCATCAAGATCGATTAATCAATAAGACAGATAATCAGTAAAGAAATATAAGTAATTTTTCCATTGACTCGTTGCGCTTTGCGGGCAGCCCATGTGTGGGAGCGAGACAGCGAACGACTGCGATATATGCAGAAGTAAATGAAGCGACGTAACATTCAGCTATTGATCGAGTGTGATTACATATGCAACATGTACACTTTCGATTGCGGTCGACTGTAACTGTACTGGGATTTTTTAGTTTTGTGAAAAAAGTGTGTAACAGGCAGAAGGAAACATCTGCGACCCAACAGCCAAGTCGATCTCAGCAACTATAAGAGCTAGAGACACTAATTTGACAAGAAAGTTCTTTTAATATATCCGCAGATCAAGTTTATTTTAAATGTTGGATACCTCCCCCGTTTCATCGCAAATCGAAAAAGCCAATAATGGCCACATTTGTCAACGTCGATACTTCTTTATGAAAGAGACACTTCTAAATTCTGAAAGTTTCATCAAGATCGGTTAATCAGTAAGACAGATAATCAGTAAAGAAATAGAAGTAATTTTTCGATTGAATCGTTGCGCTTTACGGGCAGCCCATATGTGCGAGCGAGACAGCGAACGACTGCGATATATGCAGAAGTAAATGAAGCGACGTAACAATCAGCTATTGGTCGAGGGTGTATACATATGCAACATGTATACTTTCGGTTGCGGTCGACTGTAATCTTTTTATACCCTGTACAGGGATATTTTAGTTTTGTGAAAAAAGTATGTAACAGGCAGAAGGAAGCATCTCCGACCCAACAGCCAAGTCGATCTCAGCAACTATAAGAGCTAGAGACACTAATTTGAGAAGAAAATTCCTTTTTACCATCCGCAGATCAAGTTTATTTTAAATTTTGGATACCTCCCCCCGTTTCATCGCAAATCGAAAAAGCCAATAATGGCCACATTTGTCAACGTAGACACTTCTATATGAAAGAGACACTTCTAAATTCTGAAAGTTTCATCAAGATCGGTTAATCAATAAGACAGATAATCAGTAGAGAAATATAAGTAATTGTACCCTGTATCTGGGAAATATTAAGTTTGGAAAAAATTTTTATCAGGCAGAAGGATGCATCTCCGACCCTATAAAGTATATATATTCTTGATCAGCATCAACAGTCGAGACGATTGAGCCATGTCCGTCTGTCTGTCCGTCTGTCCGTCTGTATGAACGCGTCGATCTCAGCAATTATAAGTGTTTGCGACAACAACTTTGGCATCAAGTTTCCAGTATACCATACGCAGATAAAGTTTATTTTAAATTTTGGATACCTCCACACCTTCCCCGACAATTTGAAAAAAACGAACAATAGCCACATTTTTCAACGTAGAGACTTCTTACTTTACAGGTGCGTTAAGAATGATATATAAAAGGCACGCTGAAAGTTTCATCAAGATCGGCTTTTAAATAAGACAGATAATCAGCAATAAAAGTTATTTTTCCACGGAATCGTAGAGCAGCAGGCAGCACATGTGTGCGAGCGAGACAGCGAACGACTGTGATACATGCGTCTGCTTTCCA